>PVHY01008337.1:0-62173 GCA_004024945.1 Uropsilus gracilis
AAAAAAAAGTAAAAATTAAGGTTTGATTGGTTGTGTCATCACTGTGTTACTTGTTTAGATTGAAGATTGACAATTTCTTACTGATGCAAATATTGCATCTAGATTGTCATGTGGAGTTAATTGAGACCTATGAGTTACTCAATATTCCCTGCTCTCTTTCCCTCTTGTTTTGAGCAGTTGCTGAGTTGCAATGTCAGTGATACCGAAATCTAATCTCTTTTGTGAGAAAGTAGTCATTACTTCAATTTATTTAGCTATTTTCAAGGCATTATCATTCAGTTACTTGGCAGAAATACTAAATACATGAAATAGTTTCATTCAACATGAAATAGTTCCATTCAGTAAGCATAAAATATCCATTAAAAATGTCATTAGGTACTTTTTTATGAGAATAGAACAAATTGACTTCTAAAGTGAATTATAGCATTTAATTCCTTAATGTCTTGTTAATATTTTCCTTTGAAAATAACTAACAATAAATTGATTAATAATAATAATATTATATCATTTGTAATTATATAATTTATGTTATCTTTTAACAGCTATATAAGCAGAATTTAATTTTTTTACTTTTTTGGCACTTCATACTTTCAGCTTTATCTTTAAAATGATTAATGGGGTCATAGAGACTGGAAAAATGAACAATTAAGCAAATGCTTAGTAAGTTCCCTTACTACTCTTATTAAACTAGAATAATAATAACATGATAATCGCCAACACATGTTGAATAATTTGTGAATGCTGGACAGTAGCTTCTATCTTGTATCCCAATATGCTAATTATATATAAGATGTGAAATTATTATAAATATAAGATTCTTTCCTTTGGGACAGATTGTATGAGATGTTTCTAAAACTAGCTGCAGAGTTTCTGTGATAAACGTCTGACCCAGGGTTACTGCAGTTCTCTTGGGGAACCTCTGTTCTCAATGTTTAGCCTCTCATAATTCTAAGACATTCACATGAAGCCGCAGTGTGTAGATCAGTAGCATTTTGCATCCTTGCAGCACCAGTTTATTTAAGTGTCAACTTGAGGAGTTTGCCAAAAGTCCAGGGATCTTTAAGAAACCTGGAAACAAACTCCATTTTATGAATGGATTGATTTTGGCCCTGAGTGGAATTTCACTGTAAACAAGTTGTAGAATCTCTGTAACAATTGGGGTGGGGGGAGGAGAGAGAGAGAGAGAGAGAGAGAGAGAGAGAGAGAGAGAGAGAGAGAGAGAGAGAGAGAGAAAGCATCTAAAGTTGAATATTCTGCTTAAGATGGATGTAATATTTTAGAGTATATTCTAGAATCCTTTTTAAAATATACTAGAGTATATATATATATATATATATATATATATATATAGTAGATATTCTTGAGAAATTCCCACCTTATGCAGTATAATGTACTTTTTTTGTCTTCTGTTACTGGACACATGTCAGTCTTTGTAGAGACTTAAACAATGCCAGCGTGGCAATGATTGTTGAGCTGGAGGGCATACATACATTCCAGACCTACTTAAAGCTCCCCAGTTTACAAAAGTATGTCTTAAGCTCTTATAGACTGAAATATTAGTCTCTTTATCAAGTCATCCATTGGTAAAATATATAGCAAAGCCAAAAGAGTGTGGTGAGTTCAGGCAAGAACAATCATTCTGTAGCATTGTTCAAATTGAGCGGTTTTATTACCACAAACTATGGAAGTGATAATGAGTTGATTTTGAAATTTTAAATTGCTGGATTAAAGTTTGGGCTTTTGCAATTTGTTTAATTGTATGTGCATTGGAAAGTTACTTAAACTCAACAGATTTTAGTTTTTTTATTTACAAAATATGTAGACCAGTAAGGCTGTTGTGAAGATTTGATGAGATTATACATATAAAGTGTTTTTTTTAGTATATAGTTCCTGGTACACAGAACACAGTTAGTAAATCCTAATGTCAGAATAGCTTATAATAATGATTCACTAGTCTAGCTTTTTCTCCACATGGATGCTCCAAACATATCTCAAATAAGCTCCTTAATCTTCCTCTCTCTGATCTATTTATGTTTCTATGTGTCATATTTCAGTGTTTAACCAAATCATCTAAGCTCAAAATTCTAGTTGCTAATTCTTCTTTCCCTATCACCCACATATAATCAGTTACTAAGTTCTGATGATTTTTCCATCTGAATATTCCTAATTCTATCCCCTTCTCTGTTTTCTTATGGAAGTGTGCTCCTAACTTTGAACACGGTTACCTAAGCAACCAGATATTACGGTCATATATAACCCTGCTTAACAGTTCTCCATCATTCTCTCCTCAACTCTGTCCTCCAATAATACAGTACTCACTAAGTCACTCTGCCTAGCACCTGTATGGGTGAGGATAAGCATTTCAGGATGACCTCTTCTGTAATCTCGTTGCTGCCTCTTGCTTGAAAATTTGCACTTTCAAGGATACTTAAGGAAAAATTTTTTTCAATAATTTCGCTGTTAGAAAAAGGGCTAGCTTTATTGTTGTCTGGGGAATAATACAATGTATTTTTTTGGTTTTATGATATAAATTATTTTATATTATCAAACAATTAGATCTTTTTTCTACCATCTTGAAAGTTAAATTCAAGCTTGAAAACTGATTACTAAGACTCTAAAATCAATAATTATTATAGGCTCTTATTTAAAATATGAGTTTATTAATATGATACATAGGTATATGTATCTAGAAACTAAAATTGAACAGTCTACCTAAGATAGAATGATTTTTAAAATATGCTAGCATATATATGTTTTATATACTGGAGAATTCCAACCTGTGAAATATAATGTGCTTTTTTTCCTTTGTTTCCGGATGTGACTGACATGATATTTGTATCTATGACTGCTCCTATTTTTTATACCAGTTCCTCACTGCATAAATGAAATTAATGTAGTTGTTTAATCTATTAGACTTTAAGTTACTTGACAACAGGGACATTTTTACAGGTGTGAATTTCCATTGTGCTGTAAAAAAGACAAATAAGCACTATAAATGCTAGCTGAATGACTGACTCTTGGTGATATCATTAATTTTGAATTATTTAACAAAAAATAATGAGTATTTTTCCATCTGGCTAAGTACTTTAGAAAGATGTCATGTCCTGAAGTCCAACTTGGAATTTACAAATAATTTTAAGGTGATAAAAATGGATTGGGTTTAAAAGGAAAAAAAAAGCTATGGGTTTGAATTCATTCAGATAAGTAAATGTATAGCTTGGTTATTGATGTGCATATTTTTCCTTTTACAAAATATTGTAAAATAGTATCAGAAATGATAAATGTCTTCAAAGACTTCCATATGTTCACAGTTTAGCTCAGGAGTCAGCATGCCACAACCCTTGGGTAAAATCTAAGCCACTGCACATTTTTGCAAATAAATTTATGTTTACTGAAACACAGTCATGAACAATTCATGACACCTTTTGAGTTACATCGGTGTTGGTGGCAACAGAAATGTAAAATAGAAACTCTGAAGCCCTTTAATGAAAAGCTCCTAACCCTGATTTATCACATGAACTACTCTAATTTTTTGATATAGTAATATTAATATGAGATTTAGGTCCAGAGGTTTATGTTTAAATCTATATATTGTAAACAATATCAATATTGACAGTAAGCTTTTGACTTAAAAGTGATTGTAAATTGTAATATTTATCGAGTGTGCCATGTGTTCGTAAATGAGGTCTCATTTGCTGCCATTTAGTTTTTTCCAGTCTTCTTATATTTTGATTTTGATTTGTCTCTGAAAGCGCATGACTACCATATGTCTTACAGCAAGTATAAATTATTAAAGTCCCTTCTACATCCAGAGAATTGTACCAGGTTTGGAGGATAGAATTCGCCTTTATAATATCAACAGCTACTTTCATGATGGTCAACAAGATACATGATAGATAAAACACTTGGTGAAATCAATGGACAGTTTTTCTATTTTCCACTAAATGTTAAACCTCGGACAATCTCTCTTTTCATTCTCTCTCTGTGAATGCAAAAATGACAATAAATCTCTAATAGCATCAATTTTAAGAAATGATGTTCTAATGAAAGTGTAGTTGTTAAGACAAAATAATTTCTTATTTCTTATAATGTGAGCCTCTCATAGTACCTGAGAGGTAGTAGTTCTTATTCAGTGTTTATTGTATAGACATTGACATCTAAGCTAATAATGATGCAGTAGAGAATTCTAAATATCCTAGAAAGTTCCCATACAGTAGTTAACAGTGCACTCTCTGTTTTGTCCCCTCACTCCCCTGAATTGGGTTTGTGTACTGACTCTGTCATCCACAATCTCAATCACTAAATGAGTTAAACTCTTAAGACAATTTTCATGTCAGTAGGATGGTTGTAATAACAGTCCCTATATCACAGAATTAACATGAAGATCAAGAGGTAAAATCTAAATAATGTCCTAGAAATGTAATTGGCACCTTGACAGCTCTCAATAAGTATACATTATTAGCTCATATTAATATAATATTGGGGGGTGGGGGGCAGACATTACATTGTAGGTAATTCTTCCTAAAAAATTTCCATCTTTTGTTTGAGTATAATGGCTATTTGAGTAGCCTACCCAAAAGAATGAATATTAAAATATTCTCTCATTTCCAAAAGTCAGTTTTATAGTTTCTTTGCCAATTGAACCCTCCTCGACAGTGAGGTACTCTCTCTAACCTTTTTTGGTATCACCAATTGTTTAAAAGGCTCTATTTAATTTTAAAAAGCTTTTGTGCAACTTTTCCTTGATACTTATTATAGATTTGAAATCATGTGCTATAAAAAGTATTTGGCTGTATGTGCTTTTAAATGAAAGTAATTTAATTGGGCACTCTGCGTTCTCAGATCAGTGAGGGTCAAAATGACTTACTTTAAGGGTATATAAGAGAAATAGTACAAAAGGGAAGGAAAACCTCGCCCTTTGCTTTCAACACTGAATTTTTCATAAGGCCAGTGTTAAATGCTCCATGTTGTATGTTTGCAAACCTATTCCACTGACAAATAGATTCTCCACATGTGATCTTCTAGAGTGGACCCCACAGCTACATAATTTGTACCTACACAGTTTGACAGTCCTGGGAGAGGGCACCTTAAATCTATAACACTTAAATATACGCATTTACTATTTTCTCAGGAATTCTTGCTACACTTAAAGTTTCCTTATTGAGTTTCTCCAAGATTACATTTCTCACTTGTGACAGCACAAGGAAAAAAGTACCTTTTTTCAAAAAAATACCCCCAGCAATGTTAATTTACATACTACTTCCTTTTCACACAATGTCAGAATCATGGAATTAACCACTTCTCTGCTCATTGTTGATAAGGCACTCACTTTGTAAGGAAAGCAAATACTGTGCTTTTCCCTAAACATAGACACACTTCAGGTTGCCCCCTGACAAAGGTTAAATTCCACACTAGCTTTCAAGCTTAAAGGCTATTTGAATGAGATTAGAATGCAAGATGACCTCTTAGGGGGGGGTTCTGGGAAAAATCCTGAATTTTGATTTATGTAACATTAAAATATAGCTAGTTTGAGCCTAACACCCTGCCAAAGGAAGTAATGTAGATATGATGATGGTGGTAGTGGGTGTGGGGGAACTGAGAAGATCTCCTGGGACCTACAAGTCTGTCTGTCAACATTACTGTTTTTAACTGATTGAATGAGGCTTTAAATCTTTAAATCTTTGCCCCATATCTTTTTAAGTTCACAATAATATTTAAGTATCATGTAGATAAGTTGCTTTCAAAATAATTAACATGACATTGACAAGCCTATCTAAAATAGAGAAAAAATGCTATATTTTTGTAGTTGAAATGGTTATAATTTATGGAGTGACTTACTCTTTCCGTGTAATATGTTTCCAAATCAGAATGGAAATTCTTGTCTCAGAATCTCTGGTATTCATTCTGTCTTTCACTCAAAGATTCATAAAACCCTTTTATCACGAAGTCAAGGACTTTATTGTATACACAAGTATCTGCATGCATACACACTCATTAATGTATATATATGCGCTTTGAACTATGAAAAGGAATGTCATTGTTAAAGATGAAGCTATGAAGCTAAACTGCTAATTCAAGATGTTTTGAGTGTTTACTGTGTTTTAGATATTGTCTAGATCAGTACTTCCTGAAGTATGCTCTGTTGAGCTTTAAGTGCTTTCAAGCTCCATTCATATAATACATGAGGTCAAAGCTCTCTATATTATAATACTGAGATATGATGTTCACTATATTGACCCTTGTGCTTGAGGTGTGAAAACAATTGTCAGTAAAAACTGTTTGTTCCTTAGCACAAACCAAAGCAGACACACAAAACTGAATTATTTACTGTATTTTTCATTATTCTCAAATATTTTACTTAATAATGTTTGTGATAAGCAGTTTCTTTTAAAAAAGCAACTAATTTGTTAAAACCTTAACCCTTGAATAGACATCTTTTTAATGTTCTGGGTTCATAGTATGAAGAATACATAAGTATGTCATGAAGCATCATACTTTTCTGGGAGGAGAAATTACTTGTGTTTGTTTCAGATACAAGCTGAACTGACCACTTTTCTCTTGGAAAACCATTTACACTTGACAGAAAGACTTAGCAGACAAACTGGTCATTCAGACTTTGTTGTTTTGCTTATTTTTTCTCAACTATCAATAAAATAAAAACAGCTCATTTTTGGTTAAAATTTGAGTTTTAAAGTGAAAATTAAAATTTTTGAAAAATAGTAGGAACTTCTGTGAGTTCAACAGCTTCATAATATGTAAAAACTTTTCTATAATGAGATGGTGGTGATATTAATTAATGCCACTATGTGCTACAATGAAATTTGTGAAAATGAAAGAATTTGGAAGAACCAATTTTTTTAATGCAAGGTGCTGCAAAACCATGCTTAAGAAAAGATTCACTCAGCATATGATAAATTTTAACATACATATGAAAACTTTATAGATAAGGTTTCATATGTTTTTGATCAAAAGCAAAAGGAAATTTTTTTAAGTATTCCTCTATATCATGGGGGATAACCAGAATGACTGAATAACTTGCAAGGGTGACTTTTGAAGCTTAGCTGAGACAGGAAACACCAGGGATTGGAGTTGTAGGAAGGAGAGATCAGCTAGGGAGGTTATCTAACAAGCACAGTAAACAAAGTTATTGTTTTGTGGGTTAAGTTCTGCCTTCTCCATGAAAAAAAGAACAGAATATTAGGTCTTTCCACTACATGTCCTTATAGTGAGAAAGTTAAATATACATATCTTTTCAATTGCTTCTTGGCCTTTTGGCTAAGATCAAGTGTAATATATTTTCCACAAGCAACCTCTACCCCTTTCATAAAGTAGTATTTGCCAAAAGATATTTTGGGGTGTCAGAGTACTACTCCTGTATAATACCACCTTTGGACCTTCTCAAGAAATACCACAATTTAGAAGTTGCATTGTTCAGTTACATCATAGAACCAGTCTTTTATTACTAAGAATACGTCAGTCCAGTGAAAGAGCTATGTTCAAGTTCTGGAAGCAGTCCTAGATAGGGGGTCCCAAAATTAAGTCTGCAGTGTATGAACAATTAGATGCATTTCTATGAAAGAAAAAGAAAAAGAGGTTAGCATGGAGACAAATCACAAATCCAGTCAAGAGACTTAAAGGGAGTCAATGTGGAGATTTCTAGATGTTGAGGGTGACCCCCCAGGGATTACAATGATGTGAAATATATGTGTGTGTATATATATATATATGTATGTATGTATATATATATATATACATATATATAAGTAAATTATTTATATTAAAAAAATAAAGCATCTTCAGATGAGAGGAGGTCAAACTGGTTTTCCCATTTGTATTTTGATGTCATCTGCTGTTTGGGAAAAACAGCAACAGTCATATTCAGTCACACATATCTCTCTGAAGGTGATATCAACTTGTTCATTTCCAGGTTGATTGGTTTCAGAGAGACAGTTCTAGTTCTTAGAATCCCAAAAGGGAAAAAAGCTGAAAACATTAGTTTGCAAACTCATAGCCAGATATGTATTATTTTTTCAAAGGCTCTAATATCAATCTGAACCTTAAAATCAATCTTATCTCAAATATAACATTCAACTCAAAGCCTTGTAATACAACCATGTCTCCAAAAGTCTATTACAAAAAAGAAGAGTCTTTTTGGATGTATGCAAATAAATATATTGTCATGAGAAGTAAAAATATTTAATAAAAGTTACCACATTTAGATATGTCAAAAAGAAAAAAAAATGCTTGCTATGCTCACAAAAAATATAATTTGCCTTTATTGCAACTCATAGTCAGCTCAAGAAAAAACTTTCTCTTAAATCTAAAAATAAAAGCACAAAAATGCCATAAAACATTAAAAATCATTAAAAATTAGCTATGTTGTTAGATTTTACATTTCATCTCATTTAAGTAATTCCTACTATTGAGTGCAATGTGTTTTCAAAGTAAAACATATACATCTGTATAAAACTAATTCTCTTCATGAATATCACCAACAAAAGCATACCTGATAACTAGGTATGCAAATTGAATTCTGAAGTAAAAACAGAAATCCTTGTCTTCTCTTAGTCAGATATTAATGCAACTTGCAAAAATACAAAACAATATTTCTATTGCCAAAATATTTTTGTTTTAGATAATATGGTCAACAAAAATGTCATTTGTAATAACATAATTAATTGACTTTTTTAGATTATTGTTTAACTTAGCAGTTTTACTTATGGTAAATTTATCCAATACCTATCTAGCTATCAATATACACATAACTCTATAAACAAAATCTATTGGTGTATTCATAATTTGAATAGTGTGCAGATGATGAGACTAAACATTCTGAGAGTAAGTGCTTTTGATATGAAGAATTCATAATCAAAACAGTCTCCACTCTCACAGTTGAATAGAAAAGGTAGGAAGCAGAACAAACAATGCAGCTATTGAATTTCATCTTCTACTGAACTAGAAGTCTGTAAAGAAGGAATGGGAAAAGAGAAGCAGGACTTCTAAATCACAGGTAGGAAAGAGAAGACTTCTTGAAGGAGATATCACTTTATCTGAGTTTTAAAGTTTATCTGGATCTTAACCTTTATCTGAACCTTGAAATTCAAGAACTTGTTAGGCCGATAAGGAGAGAGTGGGCATTCTTGTAGAAAGAACAGTCTGTTCATAGAAACTGATTATAAGAAACAATGCCATGTTCTGGGAACTGGAAATTTAGTTCTCACAAGCAAACCCTAGATGTAGAGGCTGGAACAGTAGGACTGGTGCATGGTTCTGACCATGGGTGGTATCACTGAAAAAAAGTTAGTGTAACAAGATTACTCTGGCAATAATGTGGAAGCTTGTGTGTGCATTGGGAAAGATGCAGAGAAAGAGAAAAACTAAGACTCCCTTCAGTGATCAGAAAGAGGATTGCTAGACTCAGTCAACTGAACGCAGGACACAATGAAGAGGAAAAAAAATTATATGATTTTAAAGTTTTGACTTAAGTGGTTGGATTACAATGGTGTCATTCTTTAAGAGGAGAAAGTGAGGGAATATTTGGAGAAAGATAGTGCTAATAAATATGCTTGAACATTTTGAGCTGTATGACTATAGATCATCAAGTAGAGAGAGCAGATGAGCAGTTGGATATAGACATCTGTTAAGAGAAACACAGAAGCTAAAAATAGAGATTTGGGAGCCATCACTACATTAAAGCCAGCAGAATGCATGTCTCTGAGAACACCCAGTGGGTCTAGGAAGAGAAGAGGGCCAAGGGTACCATGTTGAAGAGTTGAATAGCACAAAAGGAATTATACTGCAAGTGATATTGGCTATTTTCTTATAGTCTTATTTAAAATAATTTTGCTCGTAACCTTTTGTTAAGGTTGAGATTTAATGCTTACTTTGGCAGCACATACACTAAAAAAAAGAAAAAAATTGAGATTAAGCAAGATCTCAATCTTTTTATAACTGAAAAATTTAGTGATTGATTCTCTATCACAGTTATTATATGCTATTAGTGTTTTGGTAGTTGAATAAACATGCTTGCATGTGACTATTTAGGGGAGAAGAGGCAGAGAGTGAGGAGTAAGGGAAAAGAGGGGAGGGAAGGGAGCATATAGTGAATATGAATGTATATGGAAACTTTGAATGTTTTAGTACAAATTTCCCTTTTTAAATATCTGGCAACATTTGGGTAATTTAAAACATTTTAATTTTGGTTTAGATTCAAATGCATCTTTTCCTAACCATTTCTGATCTATAAATAGTCATTAAGATTGTTCCCTCAAAAACACTTAAAATTTTTCTCCTGGCTTCAATGGTTTGGCAAAAATTATAGTCCAAAAGTTAAAAATTAACCAGCAATTAATGTTTGCATTTTACATTTTAAGATACTGAACAAGTTTGTAGTTCTAAAATATAAAGAGTAAATGTAAACAAGTAGTTCATTGCACTTATTTTGAATCCTTTAGACTCTAGTTCTAACTCAAAAGAATCTGAATCTAGAAAATTCTCAGGGACATAGACATGGGCACATCTTGCTTAAGCAAAGGGATTTCCCTACACCCCCTACACACATACAGATGAAATGCAGTGATTAACATCAAGTTTCAAATTCTTTACAACATTGTACATTTAGGTAGTCATAATTATTGCCATGTTTTGCCTGATTAATTGGGTTGACTTTATACAAAATGAGGAGTAAAGTCATTTTGCCATTTCTTACATGTTATTTTCCCTCCAGCTGTCTACATGCTGTGTCTTTTTATTTGTTCCTTTCATCTTTATGCTACTGATTCTTTAACCACGTTGATCAAATCCTTCTGCTCCCCAAACTTTCTACCTTTGTTGTTATCTTTCTGTGGCCTCTAATCCCAAACTATCATATCAGCTATCTAGCTATCTCAGTGAGCTGTGAGGCAAAGTGGACCCAGTCTTCAGCATCTGGACAGCTCCCCAAAGTATGCATAGAAGAAACTCCAGGGCTGGAGGTTTAAGTGGAACCTAAATGACTCTAAAGATTCCCAGATGTCTCAAGGACTACAAACATTTGGAGAAAAAAAAAGTAAGGCAAAAAAGTTCTATTAACAAGGGATAAGTGGTTATTTGTAGTAAAATAACCAACACATAATAAGCATCTAAGAAATATCTCATCGTTGATGGTGATGATGATGATGATAATTCAGTCATTTTTCAAGGTAGAGAATATTAAGTTAAAAACTAGTAGAAATCCTTGTTTTGCTACCAAACCTCAGCATATGCACTAAAATTTACTGTAGTTTTATCACAAAGCATGTGAATTTTCCATATTGGTTAAAAAAATGTTTTTGAAATAAAATTATTAAAATTTAATTTAATAAAATTAAATAGAACGTTGAATTGAGTCAAGAAGTAATGTTTAAGTGTAGTATGACTTCACCTCATTTCTTTATGTAGGAAAGGGTGAAAGGGTGTGAACATTAATTAAACATCAATTATCTGTCAGACTTTGCTAGATCCTTTACTATTCTTATTTTACTTAATTCAACTTAATAGAGAGTATTTTTCTCTCTTGCTTCTTTGTGTAAGATATCTAAGTATACGGAACTTGATTCCAAATTGAATACAGATTTTATTTTTATTTAAGCATTTTTTCAAATGACAGAAATGATTGTCCCCTGCCAACTTCCACTCTTTTACATGGCAGGAAAAATGATGATCAATTGTCAGATATCTTCACCTATGATATTGCCGCAACCTCCATCTCTGGCTCTACACAGCAAAAAATTTTATTTATGAAAGGCAGCTTTCCTTGCAAGAGCAAAATCCTGAACATTCTCATTTTGACCTCTAAAGGTCACTTGCTGTTTTAAAGAAATAACTGTTCTTGGAGAAAACTCTAGCTCCCTGTCTAGAAGAAATGTTCAGGGTGAGCCTGGAGAATCTTGTTATACTGACAACAAGGAAACCAAAAACTTCTGAAGTCATATTAAAATGACCCTTAACCAACTGTTAAACTTCTACACAGAAGAAATGGATCAATTCAAAAGTTACAAGTATGTTCACAAATTAAGTATATTGTGTTATAGTACTATGGATTTTTAATAATAATAGAAAATGATGACTTTTGGAGAATTCTAGGACTCAGTATTCCTAAAACTGGCAAACAGTGAGAAAAAGCAAACATTTTTCCTACCTTTAGTTTGCAAACTATTGCATGAGCAACTAAGTATTTGATGAAGGCACCATTACATTTTAGAATAATCCCCATTAATAACTAAAGAGAAATGATTCCTTTAGAATATTGCCACTTTTTAACTCATAAATGAAATAACAAACTTGACAATGGTCATCAGTCTCTTCCAAAAGCTGTCATTAAGAGAAAATCTAATGAGAAAATTACTCCTGATAAATCGGGATCTTTTTATTTTGGGGGGCATTGGGAAATGGGATGTAGAGGATCCCATAGGTGACAAGAGAACTAAGGCCAAGTAAAGGTAGTGTGTGGATCTTATTTTTGATCCTGACTTGAACAAATCAACCAAAAAGTAACATTTATGACATAATTCAGAGAGGTCTTTGTTAAATTTTTAGGTGTGGTATTGGTATAATGGTATATGTCTGGGATTTGCTTCAAAAGAACCCAAGATGGAGAGATGTAGGTGGAAATTTAGATGAAGTAAGACTGCCGTCTGTTGACAGTTATTGAAGTTGTGGAATGGAGTTCATTACAATATCTCTATATTTGCATATGTTGGAAATTTTCCATTGTTTAAATTAAAAATAAATATATTTTATCCCATGAAATGTTCTTGTTTGAAATACAGGGCATTTGCATTTGTTCCAGAAGGGTGGTTGTGTTAGCACAGGAAAAGGAATTTATCACATTTTAACTACCTTATTTTTGTAGAGGAGAAAACAAACTGAATATATGCTGAGACATACAAACATAAAACTACTATAAAATTAGTGTATCCATAGCTTATCACCTCTACTGTCACATCGGTTGATATCACTGTGATGCATCTCAAACTGCAGTAGACCTGTAGGGTCTTTTTTCAAGCATAAGTCAAATCATTCCTATCACTGTGTTATAAATGAGGTAGATTTGCTTACTGCAAAAATAGGATATTCAGAGGACAAAGTACAGATTACCTGTACTCTCTGTCAGGTAATCATGTTCAGCTCTGTCTGTCTTCTCCAACTACACTTTCACATGCCTGACACCTTTTAAATGAGGAATAATTTTTCCTGCTTTTATTTATCTTTTAAAAATAAGCCACTTTAAAAATCATGTAATAGTTTGAATATTTTTGTCAAAATAAGTCACTTTCAAACTTTCCTTGCCCAGACACAGAGTCATTATTTTTGAATCATATGCATGTTAAATAAAAATCATAAATAATAAATGAAGCCGTGTTTGGGTTAGAGATATAAATTGCTGTCACATTTCTTTTACTGACCACTTATAGTTTACTCTTTGATCATGAGGGGCTGAATCTGATTCAGTTTGGTTTCTTCTACTACTACTGTCACCTAAAAAACAAGTGTAGCAAAAATAGTACCACCAGATATCATAACAACAATAGCAATTGTTTAAAACTCTGGATATGTCATTATTCACTCCATCTCTGCTTTTACAGTGCCTTAACCACAAATGACACCAACTGCAATTGCATTATGTACAGGAACATTGGTATATCTGTAGGACATAATTTCTGTAGGAATAATTTCTTTTAGGATATTCTGTATTACAAACAGTGGCACTAATGACTGTCAGATTATTATGGCATGCCACAGATTGTTTGGTATCATCGATTTGACACTGTATCTCAGTTTTTTGTTTCTGAAATCTTTCCAAGATTAATATGCTGATCTTGTTCGTTAGCTCCATATAGATGATGCCAATGAAATTCACATTTCCAGCATTGAATTGGCAGCATCAAGTTGTTAATGCTTTGTTTCCTTAAACATAGTAAAGTATAATAAGGTAACTTAAAAAGAAATTGCCTATAAAAATGACTGCAATTTGGATCTATTTAAAATATTCCATTGGGTAGTCACAGAAATCAATTCTCTGCTTTTAATTTAGTTTTGCTTGAAAATTTAGTCTTGCTAAAAATGTGTGAATATGCTTCTATAAAATGTGTATTTGTATAGAATTATTGCTACTTTACACATGTTTTTATATAGTTTGATTGTTTTTTCTGGTTTCTTTAAGGAATTTTTTGCTAAAAAAGCTAACTTTTGGCTAAGTATACATTTATCTTAATATCTATATTTTCTCTGTATGTATCATTTCTCTAGTAGGTCTAATGTTTGCATATCGAGAATCATGTGCCTGAGTTTTTAGTTAGCAATCCAGGGCACAATGACTTTAGTATATATTTACTAGAATTTTTAGACGTTTCAAGGTAAATTTTGCGATGTAATTATTGTCTTTTATCAGCCTGAGTGGTATTAGACACTTGTGATGATCTAGATCAAAATGATTTTTCCTCTGAAAATCTGAGCCAATGATGGAACTCACATATCACCATTAAATTCAAAATCCAGTCATTGAAGTGTGATAAAGTTAATATAAAGATAATAACTACACCTCATTTCAAGAAAAACAGAACACAGCTAACATGCACATAGATACAAGTGCAAATATCTCAAATGTTTTTTATCACAATCCCAAACACACAGTTCAAGGTTGGACTGCCAACCTTGGAGCACTGCCAGGTAGCCTTGGCCTTGCTTTTTTCAGATATTCCCTGCACCTCACCCTTAAGAGAGAACCACTTTTTCTTGCATATTTGTATCATGACTTTTTACAGGCTTCTCTCTAGCCCTTTGGGTGACCCTAGTACTTGACAGTGTTTTCCAGGGTAGAGCTGGCTTATTTATTACCTACTGCTGCTCCCTCTACTCTTGGGTTTGTTTGCTAATAGCACACTCAGGAAACTAACAAAAGTGCATCATATGCAAAGAGAGCATATGATGGATTTCAAAGATGCTTTGAGATCACACCTACAAGAGTCAGCAAATGAAGGAGGCCAGTCTTTCAGAATATATGAAAATTGTATTCATTTCTCATGGTCAATTTAAAAGAATAATTACTCATAGAATGTAGCTTTTCACTTTGTCTGCTATTTTATTGCCAGTGAGAATGAAGCAAACCACTTTTTAAAAAGAGAATAGACATTGAGGCTCACAAGTTTCATTCTGTGATGGCTGGAGAGCAAGGCATCAGTGTGACTCAACTTTTTTTAAAATTATATCCACTATCTGCATTTTGGAACTCAGCTTTTAGTCCGTTTTCTCAACCCCATGCTCATCCTGTAACCCCGTGCCCTCCATTTCTCATTCTGATCACTCTGATGCCATCTGCATTTGTAGGATCCTTCTGTTGGTACAGAATTAGAGGGACGTGGGTGTCCCAGTACTGCAGTACCCATGCCCCATACAGAGAGCTCTGCCATGCAATTTGCACAGGGACTTCATAGTAGAGACTGCAAGTGATTCCAATCAGCTAGCAGGGGATTATCACCCCAGGATTATTATCAGGCTTAGTGGGGTTTTGAGGTCTAAGGATTTTGTATAAGTAGGAGACTGGAGATAGATTAGTCCCACGTTTGCCTAAAGAATGTAGAAATCTGTTCAGTGAATGTTTGGACATGAGGCTTGGAGGGGGTGGGGGGATATGAAAGAGAGAGAGAACCTAGTCAAGGCAGATCTACAACCCTCCTTGCCTAGTTCTTATGCCTTGGGAAAAGAAACTAAAAATGAACTTCTTTGGCATGCTTTCTGCCCACTCAAGTTTGTAGTATAATCAGTGCACTTGGAAAAGTGCTGTGCAAATAGAAGATATTGTTCAGGGGAATATGTTTCTATTCTATAAGATTGAAAATGCCCCTTTATATATGTAAGGGTAGGTTTCATGAGATTTGTTTCAGAGGTAGAAGTCTCCATCCTACTGCTAAAGTACAGCAAGTCCTATCACTTCTGAGGCTGCTCCTGGAGGAGTTTGACACTCGCCTCTGGTCCCCCTCTTAGGATCCCTACCTGTTTCCATAGACTTCAATCATTTTGTTAATGCTCACCACAGGAAGCACCTAAGAATAAACTTGCTTCTCTGAGCACATTCTATCTCAGTACATGATGGGTGGAGAATAGCCAAGAACATTTTAGCAAATAGGTGTCCAGTTGGGCTTTTCAATATTATGTATTTGACAGGACACAGCAGCACCAGCATGCATCGGCATTGGAAAAATGCATCACCCAGTTCTGTTTGAAAGCTCCCTGTCATTTCAGAAGCACTTGAAAATGGGTATGCACTGGGCTTTGCTGCTGTGCTTGTAGGAACTATTAATAGGAGTTCAAGATGTGTACTTGTATTGCCCTTTTTTATCTGAGGGGGAAAATATCCAAAAGCTTTTCTCTTCCAAAACAGTACCAATCAAACCAACTGTAGCAATCTTTCAACATAATATCCCATAGCTGTTAAAACCTTACTCAAGAGAGTTAAATCACATTTGTTTTTAGGCAAGATACTTACTCTGTGCCTAGCATTTAATAGAAGCCCTATTGAATGAATATGGTGAATGCTGGGGTTCCCTACACAGTCTGGGAAATAGACAACTTAGATCAAAATGTGGGGACATTGTATTAGTCTCAAAAACTCAGTATCATATGCTCTACCCAGAGAGCTCCAATTGCATCCTGGAAAATGGATGCATATATAGTTATATATAAATATATAGCTATATCTACATATGTACAGTTGTGTGCATATGTGCAGTATGTATACATATATGCATATATAGATTATAATACACTGAGTATGAGTATATCTTATAAAATATATTTAAAACAACAAATTGCAGTGTATATATAATATATATATATATTACTACAGTATGTGTATTTATAATAAATATATATAATTTACTGTAAATACTATACTAGGAAATGAGACATGTGCTAGTCATCTCAAACAGGGAAAAAGGTATCCAAATAAATATGTATGTCTTCAGCAATCTAATGTTTTCAAAAAAGATATTTCTCTCATACTCTACTAGCTGGTGGTGATTGGCGTGTGGAGGCATGTGACGTTGCTCTCTGCCCTGGCACTTGACCAGCAGCTGCTCTACATGGGAGAGCCATCCAGGGAGACAGGTGGGAGGGAAGGGGGTCATTTTTTTACTGGCATTAATGGAGTAATTGTGCTGGCTTCCAAGTCAGAAGAGCAATGGGAAAGGAAACTATATCAAAAGGGGTAGAGTACGATGAGATCTTTGTAATGGAGGAGAGTGGAAGGTATTTAGGTATTTGTTGCAAGGTCACTTTCTGTCATACAACCTGCTTCCTGTCAGGGAATAGGATGTTCTCTGGTCCAGGAATTTTAGAGGTTATAAGTGGAATTAAGACAACAATTGTCTTTCAACATAACTATTATTATTCAAAATAATACTGTGAAGTGCTTTGCATAGGATTTGAGGAAAAATTGCTTCTTTTTTTCTGACCATTGTTTACTGACTTTCAAAGTCGGAGGTTTGGAATTTTGACAAGATGTTTTAGGCACTGTTTGAGCTGCTGGAGCAGGAAATTTGAATGCTGCTTGCACTGGAGTCCTCTGGCTACTGAGGAAGTAGAAATTGAGGATGTTTTTACAACCATGCACTAAGGTGAGGGTGAAAGTTAAATATAGTTAAGTAAATGTTTGTTGTTTTAAAAATTATTCTTTCAGGTTAGCCTGTTTTCATTGCCTATTTTCCCCTGATGTATTCATATATTTTCTTCTCTGCCCTTTGTATGTGCTCATTAAGCCATGTTGTATCCTTTCAGTAAGACATCTGCATTTGAACAAATAAATGAAAGAAATTTCTCACTGAAGCCAGTTTAATATTGGCTGAATTCAGTTAAAAACCCTCTAATTTTTTTGCAAATAAACACCCACACTCTGCTCACATATATTTACATTCACACATACAAAAGCGTGCGTGAACACACATGCACGCACTTCTTATATTTATATATAAACATAGTCAAAAGTTGTATTTAGTCTCATAAAGCTTGACTCATGGTATATTAGGAGAAGCAGTAAGACTCCTTCCTGCAACAAAAATCTAATTCGAATTTGACCATCTACCTCATTTCCAAAACCAGCAAAACCAGCCCTGTACATCGTGGCAGTTCTGCTGACCCAACATCCTGACCCTGTCCACTCAATCCTCCTACTAAATGTGCAAGCTTTCTCACACAGCATCAAACTCTTAATCTCTCTCCTAAAAGTCTGTTGCATTTCAATTTTGACCCATAGGCACCAGACGTTAGCATTATTTATTTCATAAATATATGTTTTTTTCTCATTGTCATCTTTAAAAATAGCTATGAAATCTATGTCTCATAAGTCAAAGATCAAATTATATTAGAACACCTCTAAAACGTGTCTAATGATTTCAATTAGTAGAGAACCAATATGATAGTTGGTTTTATAATATACCTTTGGAGTAATTTCTCTAAATGCTTCAACTCCTTCGGTGATATAATGAACTCATTTTTGTGGAAAAAGGTCATTAAAAAAGAAACAGCATACAGTCATTAATTGAGAAGACTTTTCCCAACTCTCATCACCAAATTAGAGATCTTAGTTATAAATAGATACCTTATAACTAGTAAGTTAAAGATTAAGTCTGAATCAGTGAAAAATGTGAATATTTAATCTTAAAACTGGGTAAATTGAAGAGTATTGCTAGAAAAGAACAGTTTATTATATCAATGCAGTAACCAAACACAGTCCAAAGAGCTCTCACCAAGGACTCACTGATTCATTCAACATCATCTCCAGAGAATGCATGAGACTAGAACTGATGACCTTCCTTACAATCATACAACTTAATTTAAGCTTCACTATCAGCCAGGGAGGAAGTGAAGCTGCCTTTGTTGTGGAAAATAAGAGAACAGCACCTCCAAGTCACCCTGTAACTTGTTCCAGGTCCAGAGCCATTAAGTGATCAGCAAGAATCTTAACTCACATATGTCTTTTTCCTGCCAAACACCTGAGCATTGTTGTAACTGACAGGTTTAACTTCTTACCCTTCAAGACTCTCTCCATACATTGTCTCTCTTGTTTAAATGCACTTGCTTTATTTGTAGATAATAAAAAAAAAAAAAACCAATTCGGGTGCCCTTCTAGTCAAGTTGTTCATTCCATAAAGGTCTTGGAAGAAGATATCTCTTGTTAATATTACACACACAAGAAATTTTCGCCTCCATAAGTAAAAATCACTTAAGAAAAATAATTTAATGAGGGGGGGGGGACTTCTGAATCTGTGATCATGGATCTGTTTATCTAAGTTTTTGTCTTTTCTCCTTCAATTTTCTCTGTTCTCCTTAATGTCTCCTTTGTTGGTTGGAGATGGAGTCTCATGGCTTTTACCTACAATCCAGGGTACAGTGATTTTTTTCATAAACTCTCCTTTCATGACATAATTAGATGCATCATTTAGAAAAATAACTATTGTCAAGGATGTGAACCTGATGGTCACAAGTACATGTAAAGAGCTTTGAAATATTGTATATGCCTCTTCTTTTTGAAAAAGGAAATCCTGAAATGACACTAGTGACACCTATGTTTAATATTACTTTTTATTACAATTTTGTTAGAACATAATGTGGTAATACTGACAAGCTTTCTTTAAGATTTATTTTGAAATATGAGTGTGCTGCAAATATTCACATCTGTCCAGAGGCCTGGACATTTTAGCCAGTCATTGCATTTTGGTTCCAAAAGATACCAATCCAACACACTTATGATTCTATTATGAAAAGAAAAAGATGAAATTCAGAAATGTTCTCATATTTTCTATTTCAAAAAAATATTGCCAGGTTATATTGAGCAAGTTGCTGCTATTTCATTTTGGAAAAACATGGAGCATTTGCCTAAACATCAACTGTTGAAGCCAAGAATATAGGTACCTTACAGATGCCTTCTAGAGGAAGCTCCCATAATCAGACAATAGCCTATTCTTAATGTTGACAGAGGCCGGGTACAAAACTGCATTTCTTGATTGCCTCTTATGTGCCAGTACTCTAAAACAATTTCCATTCAATTTTTAAAACACTGATTTATGTGTAATCTTACAAGTGATATAATTGAGACTCCGAGATTTAAATAATTTGAAGGACAAACACCTCTTAACCCAAAGTGATTGTTCCTTCCACTTTATCTTTGCTTAATTCATCCAGAGAAAACATAATTAATGTATAAAGCAAAGACTATAGAGACAGAAGAGTCTTGTGAATATTGTAAGATTTATCCATCTCACTGATAAGGGTTTCTTTTTTCCTACATTTTTTGCTATCATTGGTCAAATTGCAAATATAAGTGTAAAAGGTCAAAATAATAAATATATTTAAAGATAGTCCTTTTGCCTGTAAGCTTCAGCCTATGAAGCAACTGGGTCTAGGGGTCGTGGTTCAAGTCCTGCCGGGGGCCCATAGCGAGACCTAGTTCCAAAAAAAAATAGCTGGGAGTGGTGGCGCATGCCTGTAATCCCAGCTACCTGGAAAGCTGAGGCTGGGGATTGCTTGAGTCTGTGGTACCCCAGGCAACGAGAGCTTGTGGTTCCACCAGCAAAAATAGCGAGACCTAGTCTCAAAAAAAAAAAAAAAAGTCCTTTTATCTGCTTATACTCCCAAGCTTACTAAGAGTTAGCTCCAAGCTTACCAAGAGTTACTCTAAAATTTAATCTATTAACAAGATATTTGGCTAATGTCAGTGAGTAATTGATGAAATTAAAATCAAAACCTACTATTGTGTCATGTAAAACATATATATATATTTTTTTTTTACTTTCCCCACATTTAAATGAATTGATCCCTATTGTTTCCTTATTGAGGGGCTCAATAAATTATCAGCTGTCACACAAATATTCATTGAACACCTACTACCTACTCAGCATCTTTCAGAAAACTAAATAATAAACAGAAATCTCTGCTTTTTAAAGTAGATATTCTGTTTATGTTTGCAGTATAGTCAACCAAAATACACATCATAGTTAACCACACTGCAGTTTAGAGATGCAGAACTTGCCATCTGAATTCTCCAAATTGGCATATTTTAAAAAAACTTACAGATGACTCTGATTAGGGACTTCAAACTGAGAAACTTGTATAAAGGGTAGTGATATATTATTCCTCCATTAACATTATTTTTATGCTCTTTTTAAATTCCTATACTTCAGTAAACATGAAGAACATTTTGAGATACAAATACAAAATCTTTGTGTTGAGAATACATGCCTTGTTCCAAATTTAAATTTTATTAATAAATGTTTTAAATCAATTTTATTTATTAAATAATGTTTTTTAAAAAATTATTGATGTGTAAAAGAACACTATCAAAATAGGAAAGATCTTATTTTAATTTGAATAGACATTTGTAGGTTTCATGAATTTGTGAATTTTTTCTGCACTGTCATGTTAGGTTATCCTAAGCCAATAAGAAGAAAATGTATATCCACTCATCCATTTTCTGCACTAATTTAAAATATATTGGTATTAATTACTGCACTATTAGTAGTTTTCATTTTAAAAGTCACTTTCCTCAATATTGCTTTGACATTTGACTTTACAGACATTGTGTCCTTTATTGTTTAATTGCTGTTTCTACTTCTCTGCTCAATTAATCCCCCATCATATGGTGGGCCTTTACTCAAACATTATCCTGGTTAAGGACAAATCAGAATATCAGTCTGTCTTGCCTCTCTAATTCCATAGAATTGCTTAATGCCACACTTTTTTTAGTCAATGAAGTGTCTGGAAAGCTGAGTAGTAAATTCAATACAGAAGTGAATTCTAAATCAGAAAAATTTAAGCTGTGGAGTTATGAACCAAAATCAATTTGCATATATCTTGCTTCATTGTTACCTCAGTGTTAAGGAATAGCCAGGGAATGTGGGATTAGTCCAAACTAAATGAACTTAATTCATTTGATAAATATAATTCACCTTTAAATACCAACTTTATTAAACAAGGAACAAATTGAAAACAATGCAAGTTTGACGTTCCTTCTATTAAGTAGCTTAGCCCTTCTCTAGGTGTATATGGAGCTAACTTGACCTTCATATGTAAGTGGATGCATTCATTGAGGGGAAATTATTTCTGTGGAGTAACTAGACTATGCTGTGACTCTGGGGGGCATTGTTCCTCTAGGAGAACAGGTGCTAAGGAACCTCAATAATCAGATGTGTAGTGATACTGGCTTCCGATATTCTGGGGGGAGCGGAAAGGGGAAGCCTGAGTAGCCATTTGTGCAGTGCCCATGACCACAGGCTGTGTTTTCTACTCTTTCAGAAAACCAAGTGCATATTTTCCTCACCTCTATGTTTGTTTTCACTTTTAGCAAATTTGGGTTGGGCACTATTTGGTAAAGAAGGGAATTATGACCAGTGGTGAAACATTAGCTTTTGACGTTTGGTCACTCTGCAGTGGTGATTTGAAATGGAATCTTTTATTTTACTTTCTGGGAAACTGGTTTTGATCGGGCATCTCTGCTTGTTGCAGGTAAACAGAGTGTTGTCATTATGACTCTAAACTCTGAAGTGCAGAAATTTCCTGGGTAACTGCATGTTTTGTGAGCATCTGAGTTTCAGGGTGTCAAGAGTTCATTTTAACAAAGGCAGTTTAATCATTAACTGTCATGATGGCAGTCGGCTGAATGAGCATTTTTCTAGTAAAAAAATAAAAATAAAATTTAGATAGGACATACTGACCACAGATTACAAATTAGTCCACTGAAGATACTATTTACTTAGGCAGCTGGTAAAATTATACCAGAGTTGTAAGGAGTTATGTATATAATGCGAAGTAGTGTAACTCTGTGCCTCCGTGACACAGTTTAAGAGGAAGGATACTCTAGACTGCTGTTCAAGAAACAGCTCTGGTACCTAACTTAAGAGAACAAATTAATAAAGATAAAATTAAATTTTAAAAAATATGAAATTTTCAAATGTGGAAAAAGATACGGTTAATCATAGGTTGAGTTTTTATTAATGGGATAATACTTGTCATATTATATTATTTTATTTGAAATACCACCCAGTTTATGATATCTCCTCTCACCACTCTGTTCTGAGAACTCCCTACATAACAAATACCTCCATTTTTGCACTCATAACTTAGCATTAGAGTTTGCAGCTTCCTTGAAGGTTTCCCACAGGGTCTGCTAAATGTGTTCAGGGTATAAACAGATAGATGATAGATAGATAGGTAGAGAGAGAGAGAGAGAGAGATGTACATGGAAAAAACTAGATGAATATCTTAATAAAATGAGTTAGAGAGATTGCCTATAATGAATGAATGGGAAGTCTACAGTAAAATGTATTTATTGTAGTCAAATGCAATTTTCCAATTTAATTCAGAAATTTCTTTGATAACTTCCATTGCTACCATCATTCAATCAACTGCTGAAATTTCATTTCCATGTGAGGACTTCCTATTCAAGGAATTTATGACCATCCAAAAATGTTGGTACTAAGTATCTCCTGACTAATTTGTTTCATATTGTTCTTAACAAAGGATTCCTTTGGAATTTCTTCCTAACAATCAAAATGTATAAAATAGTTGAATTGTCGCTTGATAGTCATTGAAGTGGTATTCATTGCCACCTCCTGCATGCTTCCTTTATATTGTTCTAACGGAAAACAAGAGCAAAGTTTCTGGGCTAAAGGTGCTGACCAGTCACTCAATTTCTACAATTAATCCCTGCCGTGTAAATCTGCAGTTTATATCAGTCAGCTTAAACTGACTTATACTGCCAAAATAAGATTGTCCAAATAAAGTTAACATTGATGGAAATCTTATGAATATTCTTAATGAAATGTTTTTGGAGCACTGCTCCCTTATAGCTTGAGTTACTCTAGGGAAACAAAGAATTAACAAGTCAGAAGAAACGATGCAGGTCTTCCATTAGCCTGGGATTTTCATCTCAGCTCAACCAAGGTTTTTGAGGATCGGCCATAATCTCATCTACAAAGTGGAGACAACAAGAGAATCTACCTGAGGGAATTTGTGGTAAGTAAATAATATGATCCAGTTATAATACTTAACATTTGGGCAAAGAAAGTACAGAGAAGGATTTTAAAAATAAGAACTATAAAAATACTAACAGTGTTATTCAAAGGTTATATGAGAAGACTCAAAATGGGAATTAACTTGTTGAAGAATCCAACAGGAATGTGTTATTAGATGAAGAATGAGACACTGCCTTCCTCCCACCTTGTCCTACTAAAAACAATCCCTAAGTCTAGTGGCTTAAGGAATGCAGACACTCATGTGTTGTTAACTGAAAGCTACTCAACAGCTGTTCCTAGTCACTTCTTCACATAGCATTGTTAGGGTCGCCTTAGTTAGCATCATTTCAGCACTTGGGAAGGGAAAAATAATAGAGGATCAAATGTGGAAGTTTTGGGGTCAGGCATGGAAGCAGCATCTTTCGGGGCCGTTCAAACTGCACTGGGGAAAAGCAGTCATTACCAAGCTACCAGAACTGCAGAGGAGGCCAGGAAAAGGAATATAGCAGGGCAGCCATCTGCTCAGCCAAGTTTTGGTTCTTTGGAAGAAGAGAAGGTGAACTTTTCCTGAGCTGTTAGTCTTCTGAGGAATCTCAGAGCACAGACTGGCCTTGAGAAAACTACCTGCTTTTGGATGTTATCAGTCAAATTCATCTACAGTTGATCATTTTGTAGTTTTCCTTTTATGAAATGAGGGGTAATGAATAAACACTTGGCAAGATGACTTTCAGGTCCGGGTGCTAGTGGAATTAAAGAATACCCATTTGAGCAGCAGTCTACCTTGCTTAAATATCTTTTCCAATTGAAAAATCACCCAAAAAATTATAAAATTAAGTATTTTGTGTTTATGTTTTGTTTTCTACTTTCATGTGTGCGCAATATTGAGTAAAGTTATGGTAATAATTATCAGTTTGATCCACGCAGACATTACAAAAAATAATAGTTTAATTATGCTGGTTTGCTAAGGTTGATTTTTTTTTAAGTTGGAAAATTATAAAGCCCCTCTGATTGTGTATTATATGTGATAAATTTTATTTTTTTTCCTCCAGAATTTAGAATTTCAGAGGTCAAAAGGAAAAAATTATTATAATCAGGGTTAAGGTTGTCTTTTCATTGCTTGGTAAAGAAAATGTGAAATCTGGAAATGAAATCATTTTTTCACTAAGATTCACATTTATAGAGATAGGAAATGTTTTTTTTTTCTTTTTCCTTTTTTAAAATTATTATCCTTTATTATTGAGGTAACATCGGCTTGCAACACTGTATGTGACTCAGAGACCTAGACCCCATACCAGACCTAGACCCCATACCACCTTAAATGCACATCACCATACCCTGCCCACCCATAGTCATAAGTAATGTTTTTAAGTTCTTTTTGGGGACAACACAGTTTTTGTTCAGAGAAACTACTTTGATAAGGTGCTTAAGATTGACACCAAGTGTACAATGACATATGCTTTTGTGTGCAAGATAAGAATGATTTTTATACTTTCTGAAATTTACTAGAATGAGCTTAGTACCTGGAAAAACTTTGGATCAAATTTCTTTTACTGAGGGCAGGAATTGGGAGATAATGCCTAACAAATAAAATTACAGGTCATATAGAGATAAGTAATTATATCAGTAACAGATACAGTGTATGTAGATGCTCAGTCTTCATAGTTTGTGGAATGAATGAATGATATAGAAGTCTGAGCATGAGAGAGGCTTCAGCTAATTCTTCAGTTGAAGCAACTTGCAGATTTGGGAAGATGTCATTTAGCAAAAGATCATAGTTGCTACAAAGACAACAGAGGATAAGTCCCAAAACAGTTTTGTAAAAGATGTTTTTTCAAAGGAGTAGGGAAGTAGACAATTTCTTTTACTGACCTTTTGAGTATCATAAATCATGTGTGACAGAGCCCATTCCTATTTGATTATAGGTGTCTTGCTTGGTTGGTAGAGATTTTGCTATGTTCTTTCTTTTACTTATTTATTGTTTTGTTTTCTCAATATTTATTTATGCTAGGAACTGTGCTTCACTAGCTCTGTAATTGCAGTGGCAAAGAAGGAGACTGACATTCTATCCTAAATAAGCTTATAAATTATAATGCAGACAAATCACCAGGCTGTTAGGTTCATATATACTGTATAATAAAGAAGCCCTGAGAAAATGTCTTAAGATTGTAGTGGATGGTACAGAAGAAAGGTGTCTGAGCACAATTATTAACTGTAACTGTGTGTGTTCTGTAAACAGATAATTGAAACTGAAAACATCTTCTGCATATTGACTCTGCAACTCTTGAATGGGACTACCAGTGCTGGCCTAATTATTTTTTGTTATTGAAGCAGCCTTACTTGACATCTTCGCTAGTTTTTGACTGTGTAGGATTCCCTCTCCTGCCAAATCTAGTCATGGAAGCCCTCCCTCCATCAAAGAACCCTAAGAACTCCACTGCAGTCCATTGTGTTTTCTCCCACATAACCTTGATTTCACCCTTCTCCTTCTACCACCTTCTCTGAAGACCAAAGATCTATGGTCAGCTTTCAAGGATTGGTGTTACTATTTGTCTACGTCTGACCCTTAAACAGTTTGGTTTCTGTATATGTCACATATTAGTGAAACCAACTGGCATTATCTTTAGTATTCTGGTTTATTTTCCCGATCATGATCCTTTCCAGTTCCATCCATATTGCTTCAAATAGTATGAGTTTATCTCTTTTCATTGCTGAGTAGTATTCCTTTGTGTGAATACACCACATCTTCTTGACCCATTTGTCAGTTTGGGGCCATTTAAGTTGTTTCCATATTTTGTCTATTTGTAAAAAGTGCTGCTATAAACTTAAGGGTGTGGGTTTCCTTTATTGTTTCTGTAATTTTTTAATAGATACCTAGTTTTATAATTTTTGGATTTGGGGCTTGCTTGGTTTTATGGCATATCCAGTTTTAATCTTTTGAGAAATCTCCATACTGTTTTCCATAGGGGCTATACCAGTATACATCCTTATCTTGAGAGCTGACTTAATTTTAATCCATTATTTTTTGTTGAGATGGTCATGATGGTTCCTGTAGATATTTCAGCAAAATGTCTAAAGTGGTTCTCATTTGGAGTCAGTGCCACCTCTCCAGGAGGCATCTGGAAGTATGTTGAAGCATTTTCAGTTCTCACAGTGACTGCAGCTACTAGGCAGAGCCTGAGATTCCTGGATGCCCCATAGTACATGGGACAGTTTAACACCTTGGAGGATTTCTATGCAAAATGTCCCTGGTTCCCCAGTGAGTAGCACCAAGAGAGATCAGAGTATTCTTTCCCCCTTTTCCTTGTTCTGAGGATTCTGCTTTAGCTTCCTCTCCTGAGCTAAACATAAAACAATAATCCATTCACACACTAGGGCACAGGACAAAAAGAAGCAGAATCTCTGCTAACAAATGCTATACTCATAGGAGGAGCTGTGATCTTGGGATTAATCCAGCAAAGGAGAGTAATGAAGAAAAACTTCAAATCCACTGGTCCCCTAGTGACTGAATGAAGAAGGAGGAAGATGGAAGAATTTCTTTTTAATGTATCTGATCATGGAAAAGAAAAGACCAATCTAATTCTCTGGTTAAGATTATTAATGAATTGAAAATGTACAGACTCAAGACTGTCCTATCCTGTCTTAAAAAGGATTATGGATTGGATTAAGGGACTTTTCTGTTTCATCAAAGCTTACAAGAACTTTCATACTTTGTTGAGGTAGAATTCTCTTTAATTTTAATGAGTTTTATCCTTTCTTTGTTCTTTTAACACTGACTCTAAAGCATGTCCTTATCACTGCTCGTTATCCAACTTAAATATTCCAGAGGCCTCTATCCTCCTATTTTTATAAGGAAATCTGTTCCAAACCACTGGGGATATTATGATCAACATTCTGAAAGGTTTCATTTACCTTACTATGTGAGGCAGCCCCCAGCCTGAATTTTGTAAACCATTGTGTTTTATTTCAGTAACACAATAAAACCTCAATTATCAGGAAGTGCCTTATCTATGAACCTCAAATATCTAGGACATAGTAAACCTAAGCAACAAAGTTCCTGATTTTTATGCCAAAAATGGAAAACTTTCAGGTTCTCCTGGGAGCTGATTTATTCTCAATTTACATGCAGTTCTAAGAAGCTTGATTTCATAGTCATCTGGCCATACCATGGATTAAACATTGAACAGCCAGAGACTTACTTAGTTGAGATCATGGTTGGAGCAAGAGATGGCCTATTGCCTAGAAAGGAAAAGGTTACTGAATATCTATTTAAAAAACAATAAAAGAGCTTCTAAACCAAGAGCTTCTGGGACCAGGTTGCTATATTAAGAGGGGCCATCCAACTCAGTAGTGCCTAAAGTCCTGCTGACTCCCAGCAGCTAGTATGGTTACTGATGATCATATTGACAGTATTATCAGAAACAAATAAGCATGTGGTACAGTTCACAAGGCTCCCTTCAAATCTGTGATTTTAAAAGTTCTGCTAATTATGACTAAGCTATAGATGTCTGAGGATAAAAATCACTTATTTTGAAATTTTTAATTTCCAAAAGCTGAATCAATGAGGCAGTTGTAGATGAAAGTTGGCTCAGAAATCTACCTTTGAAAGTTGATTCTATTGAAAGCTAAAAGCAGTAAATTCTGTATTTACTTATGTTCTTCAAAGGATCTGTGTCTTTCTTGATACTGTATGTAGTTCACTTAAGTTCCTCATGCCCACAATTGAATCTATAGACTACGTCTCATGCTGACATGCATCTTCAGGCCAGTTCATGCATGAAACCATAATTTCCCAACTCTCATAAGGTAGAGGCAGAGAGCTTAAAGAGAACTAAGCAAATGAACTGAAAACAGATCCTATCAAGATGGAAAATAGCTACCACATAATTTGTAAAACTTATATATTAGATTATTTTTATCTTTATTAATCACCCTTAGATTAGCATAGTTACATTTGTATTTTTGGACCAGGCTTCTATCAGTTTATGTTTCAGGGAAGGGCTAATCAGTGCCAATAGTGTAAAAGAATGTAAGTCTTAACATACGTTTAATCTCGATCACTGAGCTCTTGATGCCCAGTGTCTGGTAAGGAAGAATAATGCGTTGGTTACTGAAATAGTGATAAACAATGTGAGTTCCCTTCAAGAAGGACTGGATGCTATGAATAAAAAAAGGGGGAACAGTTCGGGGGGGGGGCAGAACTTGGGAAGGAAAGTGGCTAACCTGTTTTCGAAACCATAAGTTACAGATGCAGTTAAATTGGGTTGAACAAAATAAGTAGTATAGGTGAACCATACTCCACACTGCTACTCCACCTCCCCTTCATCTGAGGTTTTTGTGTTTTGCTTTTTGGTTTTTGTTTGTTTGTTTGTTTGGTTTTTTTTTTTACATAATAGTTCAGTCCTCTTACTATGTAAAGATAAATTTTTTAGACTATTTATTCTTGGCTTGTAAGGAAATTTTGAGATGCAGATTATAATTTGCATTTTAAAGCATTAGGCAAGCAGCTTTGTAATCACTGATGAAATTTATAAGTATGCAGTGTATTTAAAAATAGACCACATAACTTGCTGCATATTTCTAGTTTGAGAATAAAGTACAATTTTCTCTGCCATTAATTTTTTGTGAGTATTAGTTGTAAATAACTGAGATTTTTAAGACTAAGATGCTAAAGTTTTTTAGTACAAAGTTGAATGCTGCTGCAACTTTTAATTTTCTACCTCATTCATATTCATATTATCCTAATAGTTTCATTTTTTATTTTTCCTAAATATCTTCTAGTTGTTAATTCAAAGAGTGAGATACTGACCAGCCATTCATATTTCTTATCTTACCCTTTCTAATTAAAGAATGTCTATTATGTTTCCTTTCAGTATATACAACCTATTCTAAAATAACCATAGGGAAGATATCCTTATTAAGAAGGTCACCGTGGTAGATGTGAAAGTATTTTCACCAGCTTGCTTTTGACTATATAAAGTAGAGGTTCAATTTAAACAATTCATTTTAATCCTTTGCTTTTCTTACATTAAAGCTCAATAAACATTTGGTAAATGAATGTTGAATGTTAATGCATTCTGTTCAGCCAGCTCATAAAACAGACAAAAAGGAAGCAGGTACCTCAATAAAGGCTGCAGTGACTTAAGCCCTTAATCCCGATGATATGAAGATGTTTAAGTGCAGCACGGCATTCCTGAGTGCCAGGGTCAGAAGCGGTCAGTCAGCTGCAAAGATCTTATGCCTGGTTAAGAAATCCAAGTTAATTTGTAGAATTAAATAATTCCCAGAACTGCCCACCAGCAGTGGTAGATCTTAGCAATTTGTAGCATAAATAACATCTATGAAATTGGTTTAGAATATAGTATCTTATGCAACCCTTCTAGACTTAAATGGATTCCTGCAATTTGGCCATTAGAATCAAGACTAATACATTCCACAGGAATACTGTCACCAGTGTAACTTTAGGATCAGAGTACATCACAAAATTATCCAAATTAAATATAAAAACAAATTATCTGGATTTTTTACAGCAATTATCTAGATTTAAGTGAATACTCCAGTTAAAGAAAGAAGAGAGTAAAGATTACCTTAACCTAATATAATGCTTTCCAAGTATTAAAACTCTTGAAACTTTAAGTAAATGCTTCAAAATAGTAATTGGTAGAGAGCTTTTTATTTCCAATACTTAAAATAAGTCTCTCTGAAGTGGTAGGCAGGAACTGTGTATGTTTTCCCTTTGTACTTCCCTGGGCATCTAGGGCTGTGTCTGCCCAAGATAACTCTTCATAAAGAATGCAAATGAGTCAGGAAATGCCCCTTACATGGTGGTGTCTCCCTCCACACCCAGACAAACATGGTGGTATGTAATGATATAATGATATTATATTGTAAAAGCAAAACTTGTACATGAAAATGGTTAATAGTTACTTATTGGAATGTGAATATATTAATAGCGTATTTGACAGCAATTCCAAATGCATACCAAGCGTTTTAGCAGTTATCTCCATGCTTTAATTACAAAGAGGTAACTGAAATTCTTACTTTTCTAAATTTTTTCTAAATTGGCTTCTCCATTAGAAGCAGTTCTGAATATACTTGATTCAAAGGAATGATTATATATTTTAGTTCAATTTATTTTTTTTCTTTAGGAAAACTATCTCACAGAGCCTATTGTGGTTTTTGGCACATTACTGTGATTATTGGTGAATCTCAGTAGGAGAAAACTTTGTTTTGTAAATATTCCTGTAATAGAGCTTGGACCAGATGAAGCAGATTTCTAATTCTTATGCATCTGGTTATTTAAGGCCTCCTGCCAGGAAATGCTAAGTCTCAAGGATCTTTTCTAAGAAATCAAGGAATCAGCAGTACGGATTGCCTCATGATCAGGTACTTGATCCTTCAATTTGTTAGATTTTTTTTCCATGTCATTTGTAGTTGAGCATGCAGATTTATTAAATGGCTCCATACTTAAATCATAAAAGCAGGGGTGAAAAGCAAATCAGAACCTGAGCATGTCTCTCCTGAATTCTGTGTTTAGTTTAAGAGGCTTATCCATAATGTCTGTGGGTTAGCAGAGAGGAAACTCATATTTTAAAATATATGCATACACACTTTTGACTGAATCTTAACTCAGTAAAAATCTGTTATTTTGGAACAAACTCTGTAATACATTATTTAATCTTACCTACGATTTCATTTTATGTTAATTTATCAAAGAGGAAGTGGGGGAATGACTTTGGATATCGTTCTTATTTTAATGAAGGAGTTAGCTGCAAATGAAAATAACAGACACTTACTATGCCAAATAAACGTTGGGCACATAACCACAAAACAAAACTGACTAGAGAATTAAATTGTGGCATTTTATCACCCTTTTATAATCCAAGATGAAACAATACTTCCCATGTCCTTTTAAATATTTGAATGAGTTCTGTAGTCTGTGTACTAAAAATAGTAAAAATAATCATTTTGCTACTTTAGATTTATCTCAGAATGCACTGTAAAATTAAGAAATTTTTTTAAACTGAAAATTTGTTGTGACCTGCCATTCTTTGCCTATTTTTGCCTACCAGGAAGTAACAGAGGAAATGAAGTGCATGCCCTCCCTCTGCTCTCTCTCCTGTAGCAACATTTTTACCACTTAGTTGATGAAGGAGTAAGGACATTATTTTTTAAGGATAATACACAGATAGAGTTAAACTATGCATGACCAAGTACTGAAAGTGTGTCTTGTAATGACAGGTGTGTCCTATAAATATACCCTGTAATGATACATTGATATTGTTAAATACTTGTACTTTAAATTATCACATGCATATTTTTCTATATCATTTTGTATTTTTACCTATATAGAATTCTCCAACTTTTAACTATTTCCACTGAAGTACCCACTTTATTTGAAAAAATGATTTCCTTTCAGTTGCTTGATGGTCAAAAAAAAAAAAAGTTCTTTAACATACTGCCAACTTGTCATTCCTTCCTCATGTCCAAGCCTGCTCCCCCACTTCTTCACTTGACCCCTTTTATACTACTTTACCTACAAACACACTTTTTCTTGCACTGGCACTTTTTCCCCTTAATACCGTCTATTTATTTCACATTTATATTTGGAACATTTGGGGCATACCTTTTCTGGCTCTGGCTTCTAAGCTGACAACCTATTTTTTCTTCCTTGAATTGTCAAAAGGACTTCTTCTGTTCCTTTGTCATTTGTATTGTCTCTGACCATAAGTTGACTGTCACTTTAACCTTTACTTCTCCACATAACTTGTTTTTCCTCTGGGTGCTTTAATTTTTTTTCTTTATTACTGATTTTAAGCAATTTGATCATGATCTATCTTGGTGTCATTTTCCCTATATTTCTTCTGCTTGGCTTTGCTGAACTTCTTAAATTTATGGGCTTATACTTTTCGTTTGCTTTAGATATTTTTCATCAATATTTCTTCAGATATTTTGTTTCTCTCTCTTCTTTTTTTTTTTCACCTCTTGTGAGACTCTGACTACCCACATTTATTTCACCATCTAAAGTTCCACTGTTCATGGAAGCACCATTCTTTTTTTTCATCCCAGACATATATTTAATTTCCAGCAGATGTCTGATTTAATTCTCTTGAACATCTTGTATGATTCTCTTATAATATTCGTACTTTCATTTTATCTGCTTAAACTGTGTGTGTGTGTGCATGTTTGTGTGCACTCTTTTATTGTCTTCATCCCCTAGGGGTGTCATCTATATTTTGTTTGGCCCATTTCTATTGATTCTTTTTGCATTATGGATTTTGCCTCCCTGCTTATTTGCATAACTGTGGATTTTTCAATTTACAACCAGACTATTTGAGTTTTACCCCATTGGGATCTAATGCTTTTATGTTTCTTTAAAATACTTTATCTTTATTCTGGGATACATTTAAAATGGAAACATTTCAGTTGTTTCAGAATTTTATTTTTTAATTCTCTTAAAAGAGACCAAAATCCTTCAACCTGTGCTACTTTGGCCCTACATCTGAGACCGTGCCCTTCAGAACTGGTCAGATGTACCATGCTCAAATCAGAACATAACCTTTCTGTTCTGACTGCTGGGAATATGCCCTCTTTTTGGCTGTGTATTCTGCACACCAATCTGTCGGATCCTTTTCTGTGGTCTTTTCCCTCCCTTAAGGTAGTTTCCTCATTTGTATGCTCCCCTCAGTCATTGCTAGCAGATTTCTGGAACCTCTCTCGCTTTACAACTCTTTCCTCTCTGGCAACTCTACTTGCCTGGATTTCCAGTGACTCTCAACTCATTTCTCTTCAACCCAGGAAAAATTGGGGGCTCTGCTTGTCTTCCCCTCCACTGCTCTGCAGTGTAGAAATGCTCTACAGGCATGACACATGGCTTACTTTACCTGATTTTCTTTTCTTGAGGGTCCCTGCTGTGTTGTTTGCTATCCATTGTCACCATTAATTTGCATATTTTCTCCATTTGTATAGGCAAAACAGGAGAATAAATCTGGATCTTACTATGCTAACATAACCACAGGAAAAGGATTAGAAATCTAGCCACTTTTACCTCCTTAAATCTTCCACCTCCTTAGCTATTTATTCACTTGTCACATCCTAGTGAAGGTTGGTGACTCTTTTCCCACAGAGAATTGTGACTTCATCTATGGTCTTTTCAGTTTTTTTCTTCTCCCAACTTTATAAAACACCTCTGTTCTAGTCTATAGTATTTTTCAAGTTGTACAAGCCACCTATCAATAAATTCTTAAGTTTCTTGAAAATGAATCTGAGACACATCCTTTTATAAGTCCCCTACTGCACATAATAAGTGGTTCCTGGATGGCACAAAACACAAAGATATTGAATGAATGATGTCTCAATGGCATTTGATTTGTGAGAATTTCGACCTGTATTTCACAATGCAGGTAAGTATTTGCCTGCATTTGCATTCATTCTGCTTTCCCCCTTAAGTTTTTCTGCACAGTTTTACTAGTGATAGGAATGAGGGATTAATAACCAGGTTCATTAAATTCTTAGATGACCCTAAGTCCAAAGGGAATCATAATCTCAGAATATAAGATTAGCGCTAATTATATCCTTGGTAAGTAGGATGAATGATTACAAATAAAGTAAAATTAAATGAAACTACAAGATACTAACTTTTAGAAAGAAACTAAGCATGCATCCTGATAAAAATTGTTGGAAACAAATAAGATTTTCAGAGCCATGGTGAATCACAAGTTGAAACCGTGTCAAAAAATGACATTTCCTGTTGCTATAAGATGCTATGTAAGAATGGCAAAGATAATTATTCTTGTATAATCATAATTATAAACCCTTATAAATCCTGTCAATTTTGAGGTCTATTTTTATTTTAAGAGCATTAGTAAATATAAGGTTTTAAGAAAAGAGTCATTAAAATATTACAAATAAAACCCTTGTAGAAACCGTATTCCCTTTATCCTTTTCGCTTTTTATTTTTCAGTAAGAGCAAGATGTGTATACAGAAAACTAGCATGTTATAACAGAGAAAACACAAAAACAAAAAAGACCAACCACTGCTTTTAACTGAAACAAAAGCAGTGGCCTTAGTATTAAGAGTCAGTAAAGAAAAAACATGACAAAACTGCTATTAACATTAGATTAACTAGATTTTCAATGAGTACTGTGCTGCTTTTGAGTTACACAAAAGAATGCCTGACATCCAACTAGCTGTTGTGACTTTTCAGTGTATCATGACTATATAGTGTCATTTAAACTTCACAGTTATTCCGTGAAATATTATTTTCATTTTACCGATGATGAAATTGAGTAATTCCAGAGAAACAAATCCTATTTCTAGACAGGTAGTTAATTAGAAGCATAGTTGAGACAAATCTAGAGGTCACTACAGTACTGGAGAACAAAAGGTAATCCCAAATAATCCCAAATGCATGTGAGTAAGAGTGCTTTGTAACCATGAAAGTACTATAGAATGGTAAACAGTAAATTTTATTGCCTGTTATCTGGAGTTTGGATCCCCCTGTAAAACTGCTGCTGTTAATTCCTTTGAATTCCTTCAGTATTGGGGGGGAAACTTACTAGTTTTCTGCATTCTATGTTAGACAGGCAATCTCAGATCTTTGTCCTTGGTGAACTTTTCTCTCATTTACTTCTTAGGTAGCCATTTATAATAATAAACCGATGCTGCTGCCGGCTCCCTCCCCGTTATGTAAGAGTCAGTCATTTATATCACCATGCCATCTCTGTTCATTATTTTTATTTTGTTTTGTACTCCTCTTTAAGAATGATAGATTAATTGTGAGAGCTCTTTAAAGTGAATGTGAAAATTTAGGCCAAGCAATGGTAAAATTAATGCTGAGAAGGAAGAATTGTCCTTTGCATGGAGAGGGCCTCTTCTATTAAAACAAAAGACAAAAAGGAATGGTTTAGTGCTGAAGCTGTATGTTGGGACAATGAGTGAGCATTCATTGGGAATCATCTACTATCTTCATGGAGTAAATCAGCTGCTCATAGGCATAAATTGACCATGACAGGTGGTCATGGAATGATGGCAAAGTGGAATAGGGTTTCAAATTCCAACAAGTGTTAAATAGCGTCTGTGGAAAATCCCACTTCTCTGAACACCTTTGTGTCCTTTTTCTGTGCATGTAGTTTTTCATAGTAGAAAACAAATTGGGTAGCTTCTGATTGTCCAACTATAACTTAATGGTTGAAAATTTAGGCTACATGAATGCAGTAAGCTATTTTGACCAAAAAGAAAAGGATTATTCTTTAATAAGAGGTAAAGATACATCTAATCAGGATATGTCTTTTGAAAAATTCTAAACAGGTAAAGACATATTCCATATAAATTCTAAACAGGTAAAGACATATTCCACATATTCCACTCTTGATGAGAATCTTGTCCAATGAACCTGAAATTGCCTTTTGTTGCATAACAAATGTGATCATGTGAAGGAATTTAGTTTGCAATTGACTGGTTTCCATTGAGGTGATGAAAGCACATAACTAGAAAGCTTCTTGTCTTTTCCCATATGGTACCATTTAGAATATACCAGAAAAATATTCCTAGGCCTATCTGGAATCATAAATTTTACAACAATCAAAAATTTATAGAGAGGTTTAGAACTTATAATTTATTCCCTCAATTTAGATATAAGGAGATGGTACCAGTTCCCTCTCTATTCACAGAGCTTGATAATCCATCTCTTGACCTTCAGCTGCTCTCCATTGCCACCTGTAAAGCAAGGAGTCTCTATGCCATTGGCCCCTGGCCCTAGCTGGTTGTTTAATCATCACTATGGCAATAGGTCCTGTTCAGGGTCAGGTCCGGTTAATGCTTTATTATTTCCTAGTTATGATGTTTGTAATGCTAATTGTTTATAGCAACAGACAGTAGGAACCTATGCAGACTTTATTTTGACAGTTTGTGACATTTGGCAGAATAAACTAAAAACACATTTTTCGGACAAAATATTAGTAGTTGAATCTCTACTGCAGTTGCTGGTCAAATGGTCATAACTGGTCATAATTGTCAAAATGGTCGTAAAAGTTGAAGTCTGCTATGTTCCTTACACACAAAAGTAAGGGAAGTAAGGAAAGTGCCCAACTTCTGACTTTTACCTGTTTTATTTGATGTAAGAATGTATGAAACATACTCAAAAGACTCGTATGATGTCACGATATTCAGCATGCATTAATATATGGTCAAATTGGAAAAACAATCAAATTGGCAGTGAAATAAGTAATAAAAAGGAATATTTTCTTACCAAAAATAAATTCAATAAATGGTAGAGATAAGAAAGAAGTAGTAAATATATAATTAAAATTCTGAGTGGTACATAAATACTAAAATTCTGAGAGTTTATCTTCAGCTCTTGGATTCATATAAATGGATATGATGCTATATAGGGAAAATGAAATGGAGTTTGGAAACACAAGAAGAAAAAGTTATGTAGCACAGCATACAGTCTCATTGAGACTTGTTGAAAAGCAAGAAGAATAATAAGAATCCTTTAAGCATATTAAGTAAATATACACCACCAATGCTATGAAGAAGTAAGTTTAAAGTATTATCTTCTTCACATTTAGAATGTGGCCAAGTCTCAATAGCACTTAGTTTTCACTTGACATTTGTTAAGCTGCATAGGGAGCTATAGAGAGTTGCTGAGATTTTCAGTTCATTTTCTCACAGAGAGCTTCTCTTTGTGATGTCATTACAGAGAATTCAGGTAAAGCAACAACTATGTTCCATAGTAGCAAAAGTCCTCACCCTCCCGTCCAGGTAACTGGGGTTGTGATTTCTTCACTAGAAAAGCAGTGAAGCTTCCAAATAACTAAGTGAATTTTAAAAACATCCATTCCTGTACTGCAGAGAGAAAAGTTCAGAAGTTGATGCAATGGTTGGCCTAACAGAGGAATGGAACATAAAGAACAACAAAATTAAGCACAAAAGACTCTGAGATTTTTTGTGTTGAACCATGTAGCATTAGGAAGTCCCTACACACTCCAAACCTCTGAAATGCCTTATCAAAAAAAAAATACTACTTGTCTTTTCTACCCTTAGAGAAATAGTGTGAGATTTAAAGAGAGGTAATTGGGGAAAGATCCTCTGCATATTGAAAAATATACATTATTTGTGTGCATTATATTTGATACATAAATACATAACAGATATTATGTAAAGATGTTGAAACACATAATTTATGGGACTTAATAATCTTAAGGAAAAAATAGTTTTGCCATATAAAGCATTTGTAGGTACAAAATGAAAATAAAGTTCAAAGTATATATGTGTGTGTGTGTATATTAAATAATGTAGCTGTAAAAGAAAACATGGGTAGAAAGGATATTTTTATAGTTTGCTGATCAGTTTCTTTTCATTCAGTTTTACTTTTTTCTCTACTGAATTTTGTACATTTTTCTATCTGATAATAGCCCAGCAAATGTCTGATACATGCAGCAGGAAAATCAAGTGGGTGTGACTTAAAAAAAAAATAGATATTGTTTTTACATGCCTAAGATAAATTGAAGTGGAATTTTGAATTAAATATTAAATTTAAAGATACCAAATGTGTGGTCCTCAAGACCCTAGACATTTCAAACATTTCATCATGAGATTTAAATTTTAATTCTCTGTCCTGCATTTCTCCTGAAAGGAAAGCAATCAAAAGAGAATCGTTGCAGGCTTATGTAAAACAACTACTTGTTCCTCTAAAAATTTAAGTCCCTAAAATAAAAACATCTCCTTTGAATAAGAAGGGATAAGAAGCAAAGAAGGTTCTTTTAGGGTTATGAAATCCCCTTTTCATTGCAGTAAATACTACTTACACTAGCTTTCTAGAATCAAACTATTAATAAATCAATTCTGATGGTCATTTGAAAGGAACAGCTAAAATTACATACGATACATGTTATTTAAATGAAATATAACAGAACATGAACAGCAATCTTAACATTAATTGCTATAATTTATTTGGCATGTGTGTGTGTTTGTGTGTGTGTGTGTATATGTATACATATAAATTTTGTCTTCACAACAGCTACATTAGGTACACAACTCTATCTGGTTCCAAAGCTAAGCCTTTGTAGTATCCCAGAGTTTAAGTGTATTCTTTAAATGGGTAAGTGTATGAATCACCTTTAATATCCTGTTAAATTGTTGCCAGGAGTCAACACCACTGGAGTCAACATTTCTGACAAGCTTCCAGGTGATGTCAGTAGTGTTGGTCCATTGGCCACACTGTAAGAAATTTCTAAAATGCAGTAATTCCAAAACACTTTAACAAAAATGATTAAAACAAGCAAAGAAGTACTCCTATTCAAAAAGTAAAGGACACTGAGCTAAACGATGCTGAAATGATCTCTTCATTACAGGTCATTTAGAGCTGTTAGTTTGCCAATGTGCACTGTGATTTCCAAAAGAAGAATAGCGTATCCTCCACTTTTCAAATCTATTTGGTTGTAGAATTTTTTCTTATAAAGTGTACCTCAGGATTAGCATACACTTCAGAAGCACAACACTCTAAGTATTGAAGGTAGTATTTTTTTCTGGAAAACACTGAAACAGAGACTTGACAGTTGTCAGTATAAAATTACATAACAAATAATGTGCCCAACATGCCAGGAACTTAGGGAAAGTGGGCAGGGTTTGGGTGGACGCAGAGAATCCAAAATGAGTAAGGCAAGACTTGTGCATTCAAGGTGAGCTCAGTTGTGTGTGTGTGTGTGTGTGTGTGTGTGTGTGTGTGTGTGTGTGTATCAGAACAGGATTAAGCAAATTCCAAATGAAGATCAAAGAAAATTTGCTGCAAGATTTTAAAAGTGTGTGTGTTGAAATAAGTTAGACAAAGACAAATGATCTGTGATTCTATTTACATGTGGAGTCTAAAAATAAACAAGCAAATAAACAGTACTGAACGATATAGAGAATAGATTGATGGTTGCCAGAGGGGGAAGATGGGTGAAATGGGTGAGGAAGAACAAAAAAAGATGGATGTTTCTTGGGGATGTAATGTTTAGCTAGTCACTACAGTTAATAATATTATATGTTTAAAAGTTGCTGAGAGTAGATCTTAAATGTTCTCATCACAAGAAAACATGTGTAACTGTGTGGTGACAGATGTAAATCAGATTGATTGTGGTGATTTTTTTTGCACTATATATCATTATGTTGTATACTTATAACTGCTACAATGTTCTGTGCCAATTATATCTCAATTTTTTTAAATATTTCTAATTTTTCTTTATTCTCCATCCACTTCATATCCAGTTTAGATTTTTAATATTTTAACAATATTTATATCAAATGCTATTCCTTCTCTTCTCTTAATAGGTAACTGAATAACTGCAGCCAAAAATGAATTATATCATTGAAATTAAAGCAGTTGCAGAAAGAGCTATAACTTTAAACATTTGTTCAATTTTTGAATTATCTTCTTTTTCTTTATCGGGCATTTCCTTTATTGATATCCTTAGACATTATAAGGGTTACTATAGAGATGTGGATAACTGAGAACCCTTTCTAGAATTAACCTTTCTCCATTTTGTAAATCAGCAAGACTAGAACATCAGATTTTTTTTACTTCAGAATAAAATATGGACATTTATGCTTTGAATAACATCTTTAATTCATTGCTTAGTGCGGGGGAAGAATGAAAGAGGGGTAACAGTGCTCTAGTCTTGATGCCTTTTCCACCCAGCACCCAGCATAAGAAAAATCTAGGCAGTGAGCAGCTATAACAGCTGTGTTGCCCCTATAGTGTGATTTGTTGGCTGGCCCACTGGGACTTTGATCAAACTTATCTGTGGTCCCTCAATCTGATCTCATAGGTCACTCAGAAATAAAGAACATCAGTGTCAGTGTCACTGTTTCTCATAGACTGAGAAAATCTCAAGGTCTTTAACTTTCAAATGTGAATTTTGGTAATACAATCAATTGCTGACCTATTCAGCAAGTCCAGAAGTTATATAAAAACCATGTTCCATGACATCGCTCTCAGTTTAGATGCTGTGTCTTCTCTTTCTAGTTGACTCCGTAGTTTGATCACTTTTTCTCCTCCTTAGGGTTCATAGTTGTTTCCAGGATCCACTATTACTTTCAGGGCAAGACTTGGCTCTCTTTTGGTCAAAATCTCTTATGAGGGCTCCTTCCCTCTTCATATTTACAAAACAAAAAGAAAATAAGCACACAAGTAATAATATTCCTTTCCTTTTAAAGGGGATATTATTACATGTATGCTTATTTGCTTTTATAAAGAACTTTCGAATTTCCACTCTGATTTAATGCCCACAAAAACTGTGTGTTGACTGTCTTGCTATGGAAAATCCTACTGCTGACCTATGGCATTTTCAGATTTATCAGCTTATATTGTATGGTTGCATGCAGATTCAATGGACCTAAGTTTGTGGAGGCCTACATCGTAATGGGGCCCAAGCCCGGCATGTGAGCCTAGCTAGTATCCATGTTTTACATATTCATGTGATTTTGTGACTCTCTGGTAATCTCAGCTTAATCAGTAATGCCTATGACATGGAAATCTTATTTCTTTGTGAAAAATGATCATCAAGTAAAAGATATAATTTCAGTAAAATGTGAAAGTATGTTTAACTTATAGTGTGAAGATAGACACAGGAAATATATAACTTCCTATGAAAATGTGATTCAGAGGGAAGCCAGACACCTGGATAAACCTTTCAGTGATCGTGATTTTAAAGATTCGGGATATTTGCTGTAGGGGGTGTTGTCCGCTGTTGTGGTGGCTAAGGGAAAGGATTGCAATGAAGAAAATTTCCTAGGTGACATTGGGAAGACCCACTATGACCAGAAAGTGAAGACAGCAGAAAGATGTTAGCACAGGGAAGCAATGGATTTCAAATAGCTAGCTTTGGTAAAATAAATAACCACAAGTCTGAATTCCCAGTTACACTGAACACAATATCAAAGTACTTGTATGAGTTTTACATCAATTTGTCATAGAAGTGAGATTCAAGACAAGTCTACTTCTTTAGGTCCCCACTTGTGATTGGACTTACCCTTTCTTTTCAGTGACTGAAATGCCTGACTTTGTGATTTCAGAAGCATTTTTATACCTTAAGTATGCTGACGTCCTTCCCTATTGCCTCCCACTTTGGGGCATTATCAATATTTTTTCCTGCCCATACCATCTTTGGGCCTTTCCTCATTGGTTCATTTTCCTAATACTCTTTACTGCAGGCCTTTCTCATGCTGCCACCAGAATTCTTTACCAAAAAAGAAAGAAGGAAGGGTCTTTTTAGATATCCCTATTTTTTAACTGAGTTTTTTGCTTCATTTTTGATAAGTTGTGTGAGTTTTTGTGGATCTTTGTTATCAGACCCTTATCACATGTACGGAAAGCAAATTTTTTTTTCCCATTTGGTTGGGATTCTTTTTGTTTTTGCTGTTGTTTCTTTTGCTGTACAGAAGCTTTTTAGTTTGATGTAGTCCCGGCTGTTTGTGCTTTCCTTCATAGTTTTGCCCTCTATAGATGTAGCCAAAAATGAACTTCTCCAAAGAGGAAGTCCAAATGGCCAACAGGCACATGGAAAACTGTTCAATGTCATTAGCAGTAAGGAAAATGCAAATCAAAACCACAATAAGATACCACCTTACACCAGTAAGAATGGCCCACATCCAAAAAACAGACAACAACAAGTGCTGGCATGGATGTGGAGAGAAAGGAACACTTTTATACTGCTGATGGGGATGTAAACTGGCCCAGCCAATTTGGAAAGCAGTGTGGAGGACCTTCAAACTAATGAAAATGGAGCTACCATTTGACCCAGCAGTCACTCTTCTGGGAGTCTACCCAAAGGAGACCTCAGTGTGGGTACAAAGAGACACCTGTGCTCAGGTGTTTATTGCACCACTATTTATAATTGCAAGGACCTAGAAACAATCCAAATGCCCCAAGACAGATGACTGGATAAAAAAAAAATACATATATATACACACAATGGATTATTGTGCATCTATTAAAAATGACAAATTTGATGATTTTTTTGGTAACATGGATGTACCTAGAAGAAATCATATTGGCAGAAACAAGTCAGAAAGAAAAAGACAGAAACCAAATAGTTTCACTAATATATGGACAACCAAACGAAAGTACACAACTGGGAAGGTGACCAGCTAGAGTGGCCAGGGAGGGGAAGTGGTGGGTGACTCCCAGGGATCATAATGATGTGAAATATATCTATTATATATATAAATTATTTAAAATAAGAAAAGAAGGAAGAAAGGAAGGAAAATCTATAACACGTACTCTTCTAGAAAATTCTCATACAGAAATACTGAATTGAATAATGATATACATATGTGTCAAAATAGTTGTTACAGTTTTATTTTTAATAAAGCAACAAGATGACCTAAAAATCTGTCAGTATATAAATAGTGAAATGTAGTGTAATGCAAACCAGGAGTCACAAACTTTTTCTGTAAAGGATCACATAGTACTATTTCAGACTTTGCAAGTCAAGTAGTATCAATCATAATTATTTATCTATATACATCTATCAAATCAATATGGAGCTGGAAATACCTCAAAAGATTAAAAATCAATGTGCCTTATGACCTGTAATTTCATTCTTAGGAATCTATCTGAGAAATTCAGAAATATAAGTTCAAAGGGAGATTTGGATTCTTTCATGTTTATTACAATGCTTTTAGCAATAGTGAAATTATGGAAACATTAAAACAGGAACACCTAAAATAGTGCCCAGAACAGGAAGATGTGATATATCTATTTATCTGTCTGGAATATTACTCAGTGTCAAAAAGATAAACCTATGCTGTTTGCAGCATTATGGATAGAGCTCAAAAGGATGATGCTAAACAAAATAAGTCAGAAGAAGAAAAATATGGATAGTGTCACTAATATATGGAATAGAAAGAAACTGAACTAAAGAGCAGGTTAAAAACAAGCTTAAAATTAACCCTTTAAAGCTGAAAATAGAACTGAAGCTTTTTAGATGGGAGAGCAGAAAGATAAGGGTAAGAACAAAGAGGGAAAGAAGCACACTGGACTGTGAGGGTGGACTCTGGATAATTTGGTGGTGGGTTTTCGATAGTGATAATACCTGATGGGGGAATTCTAACATTATTTCAATTTTTAAAGATGATAATAATTTAAAAAGAAAGTAACCATAGATAATATATATACAAGTGAGTGTGGCTATGTTCCAGTAAAACATTAGTACAAAAAAAAAAAAAAAAAGAGTGGGAGTTTGCTTTGACCCATAGTCTGCCAAACCTTGCTGTATATTACTATGGATATATTTAGAAAAATGAGATAAACTTGTATGCAGTAACAAGAAAAGATATACTGATAGGTAAAAACTACAAATGAATCCTTTATTTTTAAACCTATCTGTCTTCACAGTTCTGGCTTCATTAAAAAGTGATGCTACACCTACACTGAGGGACAGAGACAGACACAGAGAAATAAGTAGATTAAATCATGTGTATAGGAGGAAAGAAATGCAGAATATCATACACTAATGATTACTAGGAACTTCGGAGGAAAGACCTGAAGACAAATAAATTTTCCTTTTTTAATATATATCATATTTTAATATATCTCATATTCTGTATTATTTGAACTTTGTTTCATATTACAGAAAAAGAGAGAAAGAATGAGTAATCTCAAAATATGTCTCTCAACTATCTATAGACTCTTGCTCTGCATTGTCCACAGGCTAAACTCAAAGCAGTTAGACTAGTGACACTTTGCTCAGCCTTCTGCTCTGGTCTCATCTCTCAAACTGCCTTCTGTACAGGTTTCCTTGCTCCCACCACACTCCCCACCCTTCTGGGACTCCCAGTCTTTATGAATACTGCTTCTGTTTCTCTGAACTGCTTTTGCTCTGCTTCTCCTCCAAACTTACTCATATTTCAGAGCCCAGGCTAGATGTTCAGTACTCCATCCTCTCACAGCTTTGCCATCTTCTGTAGCCAGAATTTGCTCTCCACTCTATTTTAATGAAAAGTTGTTTCCACTTTCTATATCCACTCTTAAACTGAGTTTCTTCAGGCAAGGATATTATCTTGTCATTTTTGAATTCCCACACTGAGCAGAGAGCTTAGTGAATAGTGAGCACTCATTAAATCCATGCAGATGAAGACTAGTTAAGGAAAGAAATATTTTGGGAATCTTAGTATGATAGGGGAATATTAATATTGAAATTTTAAATGTTCAGTAAAGTCCACAGCTTAGAGTCAGATGGCAAAATGTTTTAAACATCACCATGTAGAATATGCCTATTCATTTATAATCTATCCAGTGCACACTGGGGTCTGCTTTACTGTTTAATGGTCTCAGGTGTTTTTTTAGCATCATAAATATACCAACACAAACAAAGTTTTTCACATTCTATTCTAAAATGTTGACTTTTTAGCTATGTTCATAGGGAACATATCAATAGCAAATGATAAAATAGTAATAGCTAGATAGTTAAATATTTGCTTACTTGTTTGAAATATGAAGAAGTCTTAAGGAAAACAAGGGTTGATCTTGAATAGCTATCAGTGCTGACATCAAAGGCAAAAGCCTTTCCATCTTTTGATGTGCTGTTTTGATTAGCTTTCATCTTTATCCTTTTTGCGTCATGATTACAGTGTGGCTGCATAGCACCAGGCATCACATCCACATCTGAATCAGGAATTAAGTATAAGAACAAAAGTCTTTATCCTTTTTGTTTTTTTAATTCTTACAGAGAAGTCTTCTCTCACCTTTTTATCTTACATTCCAGTGATCCCTTTACTCATATATCAACATATCATTCATTAATCATTAGTCAAGGGAAATGAAATGAATATCAATTGAGTTGAGATCAATTATGATTTAGCCCCTAAATATATAAAAATGAATATGTCTTCTTATAATGAAAGAAATACATCCCTATACCTAAACACATGGGAACTTTGTGAAAATGGAAGGAAGAAGGACGAGTCTTTGGTGAGCTAAGACTATACACCATGTAGCTTTTATTAGATTGCTAGGTGACTGGACCTAGGAAAAATATATAAAATTTAATAATAGAAAAAGGAATTCTCATTATACAATTAACCATCTAGGAAAACCTTAGTTAACTTCTCTGGACTTTTTATCCTATCTATAAAATAGGAGATAACACCAAATATCTCATGATATTATTATGAGAACTAAAGCGAATTGGTTGGTCTCAAAGCTAGCTAGCACTCTGTACCATGTGGTTGCCATATCAGCAATACCAGGACCGTCTTTTATTGAACTGAGCTTGATAGATTCTGTGTTCTTGAATTTCAGTCTCCATTTGAGTCCACCAGTGTTACTTTCTTTGTACAGTTATGGCTAAGTCAGGTTAAATATAAAATAGATACTTTCAAAGCACGAAGTACATGTTTGTACTTCAGTAGAAATTTGTATTTCAGTAGAAATACCTAGGCTATGTGATTATTTGATGAGGCCAAAGTACTCACAGCAATTTCTATGTTACTTATTCATAAACTCCATATATTGTTTCAACATAGGGAAAAGAAAGATTTGTACAATCAGATGTGTAGGAGAAAATTTAATTTAGGAACCAATGCAAAATGAGATTTCTTGTGAATCTCTAGTCCTTGAATCACACAGCTTTGAGCAAATGAAAGGTTTTGTTCATCAACAATGAAAGACAATCCATTAAATAAAATCACAAAAGCTGAGCATTGCATCATGTTTCAGAATAGTGTTACCATCCTGGGCTCTTCAGCTGTCCTCCTCTTACTATAGCTTTGTCCAAAATCTGGGCTTATACGGGGTTAATCGAAGGAAGTGAGTGAAGCTCCTCAATTAGATCAAAAACAAGAATCATCTGATCCTTGCCTTGTCAAACATTCCTAATAATAAAAAGAATGAGAAGATATTTTCTTCACAGAGGAAAGGGACACCATGAACCATTTCCCTAAAGGTATTCTAAGATGCAGTTAGGGAAGAATTTAGAAATGAGAAAGGACTTCTTCACACCTGACATCGCATAGTTCTTGAATCCTTGTGTTGCTAGAGATTATGAAGCTCTTGCAGAAAAGAAAAATCTAAAAACAAACAAAAAACAAGATGCCTAAACCCTCCAGTGCGATCTTTGTATTAATTCTACCTTTTTGGAGGCTTTACTGAATTAAGATTTTGCAGCATGTGCTGTCCCTCCTTTATCTGACAACCTCTCTTATCTGATCTAATTTGGGATCATGGGTTAGGAAAAAAAACCTTCATTTTATTCTTTAGAGAATTGACAAAAAAAAAGCAAATCATCTTTGAGAATGACTAAAATATCAAACAGTAACTTTATTTTTGACATATACATTAATAACCCAATAACTATTTTATATTATTAAAGGGGTAGTTTGACTTTCCCTAGTCATTTCTTCAAGAATATTTGAACGGCAGCCGTGCACAGTTACATGCTATTCTCTGAAAAGTACTTATTTGGGAAACTCCAGGTACGCTTTTTATAATTAATGCAGTGAACCTTTTAAGAGGTTTAGGACTATGTAAAAATGTTCAAGATTGTAGCCAGATGGGAGGGATTTTATCGTTTCCAAAACCTGACCTAAAAAATTCTGCTGTAAAAAGAACTTAAAAACACATATTATCTTTTGTAGTATGAATAGAGAAATGTCCTGGGATCTTCTTAAAAGACGATTCAATGCAGCTTTCACAGAAGATTCGATGCAGCTTTCACTTGTACTCTTAGAACTATCGAAGTCTTGGGGCAACCTAGCAATTACGGTTTGCCCCTAGTGGGTGCTGATTCCAGCATCACCTGCAGTGCTAGATTGAGTGTCTGTTTCAGGCTGGGGGCAGGGAGTACAAGGTACTGTGCAAACTGCTGAATAAGGTCACATTATGGGACAAACACACATGTGGCATCTTGCCCTAGTCATTATGTAATCTGTAGAGAAGAGAAACAGGCAATCACAGGGCAGAGTTTGAGGAAAAGCAGCTTCAGATTTAGGGCTGTGGTGAGCGATAACAGGTCAGAAAATAAATTAGTCCTTACAGGGATTTTTAAGAAGGGAGACCTCTAGGAGAGGTTATTTGGTGATAGTGTCCTGTAGCATATCATCCCTCAGAGACTTTCACAAATAGTATTTGGTCTTCTTGAAGTTGAATGTTTTATACATGTTCCAATAAAAGGAGTCTGGTGCAAGCTGTGCATCCCTGCTTTCTCTTGTGCTTGGTGCTTCTTGTTCTTTCCTCCATTTGTCTTCTTGGTGTTGACTTTCTGTTGAAAGGAGCATCACAAGTACTTGGCCTCTGTAGAATTTTTTTTTCTTTTACCTCCTAAGCAGCATAGTACATCTACTAAACACATAGACCATGGAGCCTTCACCTAAATCTAAAATCCACCATTACTAACATTGTGCCTCAGTTTTTTCATGAGTAAAATTAGGACAATAGTTCCAACTTTATGAAGTTATTATAAAGACCACATAAGCTAATGATTATAAAGTCCTTAAAACAGTGTCTAAATCACAGTGCTATATATTAAAATACAACTTTAAAACATCGTACATAATAGGAGTTAATTAAGTAAAATAACGATGAAAAGCATTATTCAGTGTATTCTCATCTCAGTGTTGCTGCTCATAACTAGATACTGTATTCTGCATTTCCTTTGCCCTTTTCACAAAATTTTATGAAAAACAGAGAAAGGAGAGAGAGGAAGAAAGAGGAAAGAAAGACTACACCCCTGGGAAAGGAACTGATTAAGTGAGGACATTGTAAAGGGTCTAGCCATAGAGTGGAATATAAAGTCATACATCATCCTTCGTGCAAGAGTTAGCACGACAGTGTTTTTGACTGTCTATGTAAATGAACTGGACTATTTGTGTTTAAAACAGGTCATTAAACAGATGGTTGTGAGCAATGGGGAAATAGTAGCTACTCCTAGAGATAAACAAGAGCTCATCAAAGGAAATTCAAGCCATATCAACTTCACCGTCTATTTGATCTAAGAAACTAGTGGATGGGAACATTGTATGTTGACAGTTTCTCAGAGTACATAGATTGAAAAAAAATACGTGTTGCTTAAGAATGCAATGAGATGGAATTAGATTTCCATCTCATTAATTTGATCAATAACTATGAAAAAGAAAACAGACATAATTCTCTAAAATGTTGGTCTGTCAGTTCTGTTGGAGAGTGAATTGCCGTAAAGACTACAGGGAGAAAAAATGTTAAATCACATTTGATTTAGGAATACTAAGCTCTAAATTCAAGCAAGGCACAACATTTTTGTTTTAGGGTATTAAAGGGGTGATTGGTTCACAAAGATTTTTTAAAAAGTAGCTTTCTAGTTTTTGAAATTTAAAAAACTGCCTAATGATTTATGCTCTTCAGATACAAATGAAGTGCAGAAAATACCTGAGAGTTTGCTAATTAGACTCTAGATTCTTTGAAGGATATTAACAACAAATGTGAATCCTTTCAGAAGACTGCCAGAGGTTCATATTCCAGAATATCTATGTAATAAGCCTTTGACTTTTTTCTTTTCTTCTGGGGGAATATAAGAAACAACCGAGTTTGACCTTTCTCTTTCATCCTCAGTATTCTGTGTAGTAGCAGCACTACCAGTGACACATCAGGACCTTATCCTTAAGCTCAAATATCCTGGGGTTTAGTCTTCAACAACTCTACACCCTAAAGTACCAGTGTGTACTTAGTAAATATATGCATAGTCACAAAACATAAAATTGAAATACTAGACTTCATATGCCAACCATCTTTTATAGTTCTCTGTATTTTCAGCTTTTTCAGTTCTTGTAAGAATGAGTGACCCAAGTTGACTAATACTGATTAAACAGTATTTTTGTTGTCTTAAATTTACTTCTGAAATCTCCAAAACATCACCTCCACCACCATCTCCCCAACTCTAGATTTTAACAGCATCTGGCTAAAAGTTCCATGTTTACCCTACCATGCTCTTTTGATTTTATAGACTTCCATCAGCTCCCTCTTCCAAATTCATCTTGGCAGACAAGAACTTATACAAATTTAACAGCCTCCTCCTGACCTTCATCATTTCCACTGCCTTTCTTGGCCCTTCTCCAGCCACATAGGATTCTCAAAGGACAGTAACAAGGACCGCATGTCCCTTACTGTGAGGTGGATGATTGCAGACTGGTTGGTTTGCATACAGCGTTTTCCTGATAGCAGCTAGGGGATTTGGATTGGATTCAGAAATGACTTGGACATTACCCACACGCAATCCTGTCATTCCTTTCCTTAGAGCCACAATTACAGGGGATGCCAGGTCCTATTCATTTTGGCCTTTTTTGTCCAACTTTTCCATCTCTCATTATAAACACTTGTAATGGCCATATAAAGTACTGTCTTTAAAGTTGTAGTTTTGGAAGGTGCTGTCCTTGATTGTGGCGCCATTTCCATTCTTCAGAAGAGTTCAACAGTGTCTTCTTGTCACATACCAAAAGGATAAGTGAACAATTTTTCCTTTCTTTGTATTTACCATGATCACTTACCAACCACTTGATTTATCATTCATTTTGTCTGGGTTTTTTTTGTTTGTTTGTTTGTTTACTTATGTAGGGACCAAATTCACTTATTACTACTAAGGCCTTATACAAATTTGAGTCTCTCTAAATCTATTTTCCTCCCTTGATAGATATTTGGGGTAAGGGTGGGGTATTAAGTTCTTTCTAATGCCCCTTCCAGATCTATTTTTCAGTGATTCTACTTTAGTCCTTTTCCTCTTTTATTGCTTGCTATATTTGCATAGTAAATTGTTAATTAAAGCCAACAGCATTGTATTCTACAGTTGTCTGGCATTTCCATTGTCTCCACAGTTCCCTTGCTTGCTCTCCAATTTGCCATCTGTCAGTTTGCTGACTTGGCATTATCTCCCCTACCCCTATGCCAGCTTTGCAACCTCTCAGCAAGACTAGCAGCTCCTTCCACACGATTTGAGGGTCTTAGTATAAATAGAACCAGGGAGGCAGAGGGAAATTTTCCAACTTCTGCAGAGTGATTGCTCCCCTTACAAAGCCACACCACTCAGGGCCAGCATCCTCTTGGCCCATGACTATAGATGAACCTTCTATGACTTAATTTAGAAGTGTTGCTTTTCTATAGACTAAGTGAATTAGCAAGATAGGAAACTTCATAACATCTACTTATGTGATTTCTCAAAGTGAATTCTGAATTATTAAGATTGCATTATTTTAAATGAGTTTTGGAATGGAGTTGCAATGAACATTTGAAGAGTTATAAATAAGAAAGTAAATCATATAAGTCCCTGGCTTTCTTCTACCTACAGGAAGACAACATAGATGTTTTGTTTTCTTCTGTTACAGTCTCTCTGACATCTCTATACTCATTAGTCTCCCCTTCACACTTGCTTCTCCTTCCTCTCCTTTATTTTTTCTTCTTTTTATTAACGTCTAATTTCTTACTACCATGAATGATGTGTTGTGGATTCCTCAGCTCAATTTTGCTTTGGACAGTGATTTCATCTGTCCAGTGTCGTCTGGCATTGATAAGGGTTAGCTCCTTCATGAAAAATGGAGACTAAACTGACTGGAAGCAGCTGTCACCCATAGGCTATGGTTTTATGGTTTTTATTTTAATCTTCATGGAAATGTTTAGTTTGTAATTCCTTCCTGCCTTGGCACTTAGGAGCCTTTTTTATGCAAGGGAGTGGAAATATTTTCTTTGGGTAAAATTATGTTTAATAAAAACAGCTCTGTGTGTGTGTGTGTGTGTGTGTGCACATGCACATATGGGTACAAGTGATCTCAAGAATTAGGTCCAAAAGCTTTTATATCAGCCAAACTAATAATTTAAACATATCTCAGGTTACTGTTTGCATGTATTATACATTAAGTGGTTCATCAACTGCACTTTTAATCCTCTTTTTCTATTTCCTCCACAATAGTATCAGCTTGTAGTTCTCCTGCTGTTCATTCAATTTCAGAAAGACTGGGTATTGATTTAGTCAAAATGCAGTGTGATGTTATCTTATTTTTACAACACTCCCTAAGTGAATTCTCTCCTCCAGTTTTGTGTACTACATTATGTAACCTCTTCTGTCCTCTCTACCAGGCTATTGTGGGGCAAAAGAAAACCATAGTTATTACCACCACTTATAAAGTATTAGATGCCAAATATCATTTTAAACACTTTCTTTACAAGCATTACCTTATTTATTCCTAACATCATTTCTATGGAATATATATTGTTATCCAGCAGCAAAGAGAACACTGGAGTATGGACCAGCTTTAGGGACTTGGGGACCATGGTATAATACAAGGTAAGAACCAGTGACCAGAGTGCAAATGCAGGAGGAAAATATAGAGAGCTGTATGCCAGTCTGTGAGAAGCTCTTGTAACTCTGCCAGGAAGTGTAAAGGTAAAGGGAGAATTATAAGACATTATCAGGTAAATTCAGCAAGTTTCATTATTTTAGAAAGACCACTCTGGTTTGAGTATAAGGTTGGCAGAGGGTCTGGACAGAAGGCAGAAAGACTAGTGGATAAGTGCATTAAGCCAGAGGAAACACAAGAGGATTCAAATCTAGGGTATTGAATTTGTATATCGGTAAATTACAGCAACTCAGAGAAAATGGAGGAAAACTGGTAAGGTGATGAGTTCAGCTTTGGATCTGTAGAATCATCAAAGCTTGGTCTTCTAAAACAAAACAAGCATTTTCAGTGGCAAGAACGATAGCTAACCTTGATTCCTCAGAGAAGTAAATAGAAACAGGATTAGAAGTAAATAGAAATAGAAAGTGTTATTAGTCTCTGCAACTCAGAGGCCTTTGTGACCTTAGGATAGTTCAGTGGAATGAAACAGACCAGTCCAGGTTGCAGTATGATAGCTGAAAAGATGAAGGAATGGCTCTCTCGAGCTCTTCTTTTATTGAGAATGGACGTGACTGTCAGCACAGCTGCATCTACTTTACTACTCTGTCATTCACAAGTACCTGATCTTCCATATGTGACAACACACCTTACCCACAAATTTCTAACAATGAAAGTTAATACTATGAATCTCAAAGAATATTTGGTGGAATAAATATGCCCATTATATATACTACATATATACCCTACAAGGATATATATTTAGAGAGAGAGAGAGAGAGATTTTACAACTTTACATACATATGTATAAAATATATAGTCAATATTACTGCAATTCTTAAATTAAATTGTTCAGTGTTTTTCTTCCCCTGATCTCAGAAAGGGCAACTATTTTAATCATGGAAATGAGATAGCCACCAAGCAGCCACTTTTTTTACAGTTTTTATTTGAATAACTCAAAGACATGTTAGACATATTTGATCACCAAAGAAAGATGAAACTTACCCAATTGTAAAGTATATTTTATATGATTCTAAATCTTGAAAATGATATTGAATATGTATTCATTATGGCAATGCTAGCTGATGTAATTGATAAACCCCCAAAACCAAGTGATTAAAAGAGCATTAGCTTATATTTCCTTATGCAAGAGTTCACTAAGTTCTCCTGGCCTGGCATCTCTTCTCTGAACACTGTTCTTTATTTTTATTTTTAATAATTCATTTATACATATATATGTTTCACATCATTGTGGTCCCTGGGGGTTACCCACCACCTCCCCTTCCTGACCACTCCAGCAGGTCCCCTCCCGCAGTTGTGTACTTTCATTTGGTTGTCCATATGTTAGTGAAACCATTTGGTTTCTGTATTTTTCTTTCTGACTTGTTTCTGCCAGTATGATTTTTTCTAGGTACATCCATGTTACCAAAAAAATCATCAAATTTGTCATTTTTTATTGATGCGTAATATTCCTTTGTGTATATATACCACATCTTTTTCATCCAGTCATCTGTCTTGGGTCATTTGGGTTGTTTCCAGGACCTTGCAATTATAAATAGTGCTGCAATAAACATCCAGGTACAGGTGTCCCTTTGTACCCACATTGAGATCTCTTTTGGGTGGATTCCCAGAAGGGCGATTGCTGGGTCAAATGGTAGCTCCATTTTCATTAGTTTGAGGGTCCTCCACACTGCTTTCCATAGTGGTTGGACCAGTTTACATTCCCACCAGCAGTGTAAATGTGTTCCTTTCTCTCCACATCTATGCCAGCATTTGTTATTGTCTGTTTTTTGGATGTGGGTCAAACCAATGAACACTGCTCTTAAGAGCCAAGAAGCCAGGCTCTAGTTCCATCATGTTCAGATGTTAAGACACAGGTCTTATATTTTTATTGTTATAAACATAATACCACCTCCCCAGCTACCTTTCATAAATATGCAGTTTTATTCCTTTTTAGTCTTTTAAGAATCACATAAGATGAATATCCTTTCTCTCACCTGATCATTGTACAAATCTAGGCAGAAAAAAACAACAACAGCACTTTAGTAGCAGCTTTAAAGGTAGAAAATCTCTTGTGCAAGAACCCAGGTCTTAAGTCACATTAACCTCCTGAAGCACAAACACTGCTTCAGTGACACAGAGTCATTTCAGGGGTAAAGTCTCAATTACTCTGCAGTTATACTAAAGATAAAACTTAGTGGAAAGAACTGTTAGAAAGATAATTTACAGTGAAATTTTTCACAGAGAAACTATTTTGCTTCATGTTGTTTTTCACTACTAAAAACCTACCAAAAAAAAAAAAAAAACAATAGGAAAAAAATCTGTAGGAGTCTCTCCTAAGGAAAAAGGTAGCATATCTTATAGCTTGTCAAGATCAGTTGAATTTCTTTAAATGGGAAGGGGCATACTGAGCAATTTCAGTAATATCATTAGAGGATCTGCTGAGCAAGAAGATAGGAAATAATGACTGTATCTATCTCTCTCTGTGCATCTTGAGCAGCCACAGAAATGCTTCTGTCAACAATTCAGTCTTTTTAATCAATTGTATTTTTTCATGTGTGAGGTAATGCTGCATTTCCATTGACATCCTATTGCTTTGCCTTGGGAGAGGACAACCCACACAGAAGGCCTGGGCTAATCTCTGCTGATTCTGAGAACTTGAGGGGAAGACAAAGAGACACTAAGACAATATGGAAAGGAGGAAGCAGGTCCTGGTGGAGCTGGATAAAGAGGAGACTAAAAGCTTCAGTTGTGAAGGTGAGACAACAGAATCATACTGTGTAGGTGTTAGGTGCAAGATTGCAATAATATGTGTATGGGTCTATAAATATACTTAGGTAGTTGTATAAGTTCTACTGAGGATGACGGTTTTCAGAAAAGAAAAAGAAGAAAGAATTCAGTGAGAAGAGTAACTTGGACAAGTCATGATACAGAAGAGGACTTATCACTTCTTTGTGGTGTGTCTTGCTGTACAGCTCTGAGCCAGCGCCTCACTCCCACCTCACTCTCTGAGCTTCTTAGTCCTTGAATCATCAAAACTAATAGAAAAAAAGAGTCCTATTTTTTCACTGTGCCCTTTTTTGGCCCTGATTTTGACTGCCAGGATTGTGGAGGAGTAAAAACTCTGCTACTATTTGTTCTCTGTGTGTGTATTATTGAGTACCTACTGTGTGTCAGGTGCTGTACCAGACACCAGGTGAGCAATAGTGAATAAGAAAAAAGTCCCTGCCCACTGACAGCTTTCAATCTATTCATTAAAACACATCTAGGATGCAGAATTCATGTTCAGACATCAGCTGAAAAAATGCCTGTGACCAGGTTCTAAAGCACATCTTGGAATCCACAGAGACACTCTCTGTTTTCATGTAGGTCCTAATAAAACCCTGAGGAACTTTCAGTATTAACAAGTGTTTCAGTGTTCAAACGTAACTGAGATCATTTTCCAAAATTTCCTCATGTGCAGAAAACTATAAATAAGATGACTTAATTCATTGTTTACTCATTTGTAGCGATTTATTAAAATTATTGCTCACATGAAGTTACAGGATACTGAGCATTGACTGGGTTTTGAAGATGGCAGCTTCAAAATTCAGAAAGGATAACTGATTCTTTCCAAGGCTTGCAAAAAAAAAAAAAATGGATGCCATAATCAAGTTTAAAGCCTAAGGATGGGACACAAGCTTGAAGTGTGTTTGTTGATCATGCTGTTCTAGTATCTTCAGTCAGTCTACCATGTTCACATAACACAGACATGGTTGACATTTTACAGCATGTGTTGTGAATGGCTTAGTGATAACACTAATTGAGAATTGATTATCTCTTATTAATGATGATAGTGAGACTTTATATCAACACTCAATAGGAAGCCAAATCATGAACTTGCTGCCTGTTCCACTTAACTAAAGAGAGCATTTGACTTGCCTCACGGTTATTTTTCAAGAAACACTACAAATGTGCTTTAGTCATCTCTGATGATTTGTTATACTTTTGGATATTTTCCCAATATTTGAATGAGTTATCAAGCCTCAGTAAAACACTACTGTCTTTTTATTTGACCTTTTAAAATGAGTAGCCATCTTATTGCAACACTAGTTTCTTTACTCTCTAAGGATTACTTTAGGAATATTTGTTTTAATACAGTTTTATCTTCTGTTTCAAAAATTAAAGTTTTTCCCCTGCCCTTGGAGGAATAACAAATAAAAGCACAGTGACCTCATTTTTCATTGGGATGGAATTTTTAGAAGGCTACTGGCAAGACCAGTGGGCTTCCCTTTAATGGAACTTTGGAACTTGCCTCTCTGATTTCCACCAAGTTACTGTAATTCCAGAAAAGACTGAGGGTTCTCACCTATTTTTGAGATTTAAAAAAAAATGATAAACAATAATACCATAAATTTGAAATAAAATCACTGATAGAAATAACCCAAGTTTTATCTAACTGCTGCTCAGGCAGAAGAATGAAACATTTTAGTCATATAGTGAAAGCTGCTGTAGATGTTCTTACCACTTGAGCTTTTAAGCATGAAAACATCTCATTTGTTAGGATTAGGCAGAGTACCCTAGATGGTGGGAAACTGGCATAACATCAGCTTTGAGCAGTTTAAGAATTTCTCACTTTAACACATCCTTGTGCATTTGAAGTGAGCAAATGCATACTTTGCAGGAAATGAAACATGTATTTCTTCCTCAGATTGCCTGCTGTCAATGGTTTTAGTCAGAACTTTTTAATTTTATCTACTATAAATATTTCTGATTAGAAAATCTAGAGATTACAGTAGAATAAATGACACACTGGCTAGGAGCTCTAATTTGTGATTGGAGACAGTGTAAAGTGCACAGTGAAATGAATGAAACACTTAACTATCTGCTGTGATAATGGTATAAACAGTTAGGGAAAACCTCACTAGCATAGGAAACACCTTGGAAACCACTAGAGTTTTGTCTGTTCTACTTATTAGCTTGTTCTTTTTCATCTTTTTCCCATGTGTTGACCTAAAATTTCTATCAGATTTATTGTGTGACCATCATATAACTCAAATGAATATAGCCTTAAGATGCAAGATTTCAGGTATTGGAACAAGAAAATTAATAATCAAGAGTCTATTGTAGGTATTCTGTGTGTATGTTTGATTTTTTTCATGTTTTACTGATTTGCTGCTCATTTACATAACTATACTTTTGGGAGTACAAATTTACATCTCCACATGTCCATGTGCCTCACTCAATTCCATTACCTCTCCAGTTCCATAATCCTATCACCTTCCCTCCTTAGCTCTTTCTCCCAACCCCTCTGGTAACCAATAAATCATTCATAGAGTCTAAGACTTATTCTTGCTTTGGCTGGTTTTCTTTAGTTATTTATATTCTGAAAATGAGTGAAACCACCTGAAAAGTATACTTCACTTTCTGAGTTATTTCACTTAGCTTAATCACCCATGTTGTCCCAAAAAGCATTATTTCATTGTTTTAAAGCTGAAAAATATTTCATTGAGCATAAACACCACAATTTCCATTCATTTTTCAGTAGGCATTTAAGTTGATTCCGTATCTTGACTATTGTGACTAATTCCAGGAACAAAGGACTACATATAGTCTTTTCATATTAGTGTTTTCATATTCTTCAGATAAATACCTAGCAGTGATATTTCTGGATCATGATATTTCCAATTTCATTTTTTGGAGCACTCTTTATTCTGTTTTCCTTAAAATATTATTTTATAATAATACCACATTATATTTCTACCATCAATGGTTGAACAATCTCTTCTCTACTTCCTCACCAAGATTTGTCATTTGCAGTTTTTGATATATGCCATCCTCAAAAGGGTGAGGTGATACCTCTTTGAGATTTTGATTGAAACAGCCCTTATAATTAAGTGATGTTGAGCATTTTAGTCAAGTGTCTGTAGACTACCCAGATGTCTTGTTTGAATAAGTGTCTAGTTAAATCCTTTCTCCAGCACACTGGACTCTGGGTTTTGTTTTGATCATTATCAGTTGAGCATGGACACACAATCTATCTGTGTTTTTTTTTTTCTTACCAGTAAAATGTGGGATTTGGGCAGGCAAAATCAGAGATTTATTCTGACTCTAACGCTATACTTTTAGTTGCTACTCTCTGGACAAGCAGTAGTGTTTCTGCTTATTAATTTGTAAGTTTTAAGATATCAAGTCACTTCAAATATTGATTAGTTAATTGATGTTAAACTGATACTTCTCTATTCAATCATTTTTCTATTCAATCCATATTTTCAAGATATTTCTGTTATCAATTAGCTCAGTAGGTCTTTTAAACAACAGAATAGCCATATTAGTGAAATACCAGGATTTAATTTGCTATCATATATCTCTAAGTATTTGACACTGGATAATTTTCATTATTTCTCATCCATACATAAGAATAGATTATGACTTCAGTAAGTAAAATACATTCATTTTTGTGAAACAGCTGTTGTTCACAATGAAATAAATAATACACTGCTTGCTACAGTGTTAGTGAGTGCAGTTGAGAAAAAATCTTGAGGGTATTCTTAAGGTAGAATTGTCTTCAATAACTAGTGAAAAAGCAAGTTAGTGCATTTGCTGCATAACCACTTTTATTTAAAACAAAGTTAAGAAAAGATTAACTTTTTTGGTATTATCTAAACTCTGATTTACTGAGTAGTATTTTTTTAGAAGAGCCTGGTCTAAAAAAGTAGGTGGCTTGTAATGGATATTTTTATTGATGATCAATAGCAATAATTTTACCAAAGTACATGAGGGTCAATGTATATTTTTCTTGATGATCCTTAAAAGAAAATTTTTTTCAAGTTTCTCCAAGAGAATATATACCTTTCACTAAAGTAACTTTAATTGCTGCTCACAAGTAGAAGTTAAGTGTCTCAAGAATGACTGGTCATTTCAATCCCTTATGCTGTAACAGCATATTAGTATCTCAGAGGGTGTCTTCTAATAAATCTTGTATAAAAAGATTCTCCTCCAAGTTGGCTTGGTCCCTGTTAATTGCCCAAGTACAGGAGGCTTGCAGTTACAGGAGAATAAAAATAAAGGTCTTCTTTTCATTTCTTTGTTTCCACCATTCTGTAAAAATTTTTTAAGTTTTTATTTATTTTTATTCTTTAAATCACAATCTCAGTAAATGGTTTTTGGAATACCTCCGCCTCCATCAGGTGCCCCCTCCATTCCTCACAGCCCACTCTTTGTTGTTTGCTAATCTGTGTTAAGTTCATTATTCTCTTTCTTTCCTGTGGCAGTATTCTTTCATTGGGTGATGGACTGTGTTCTTGATGGTAGGTTTCAGTCTTAAGTTTGTGTTGGGCACTCAGTCTATATTTATTTGTGGTCTGTTCATGCTTTCTCGTTGGTGGCTGTCTCCTCCAATCCCATCTCTGTTGTTTTGTTGCTTTAACTTATGGTTCTCACATCAGATTTAGGGGGTCTCACTCCCAGCCACTGTCAGTGAAGAAGTTTCTCTGTGGATACAGGCATCTGTGAATGGCCATTGGAGATCATCTCCTCTGCCTCAGCCTGCAGCTTTGCTGTGGGGCCAGTGCTCCCAGTCTTTGGTCTTCTTCTCTTCTCCCATAGTGTGGGGAGGGGCCCTTGCTCTCCTAGAAGGCTTCTCTGAGGTGAGGTCTTGGGTCTTCTAAACCCAGTGAATGCATAGGTGTGCTTTGTGACATTGTGTTTCCATAGTTGCTTCTTCTTTCTCGCATGCACTGGCTCTCTCGATTGTCCATCTGCTGTGTCCAGCTCAGGCTTGTGGGCTGGATATTTACCTGGTCCCTCACCTGTTTTATGATGGGGTTTGTGTTATATATGTTTTTGCTCCTCCTGAAGATTAGCTGGAGAGTTAAATGGAAGGGGCATCCTGTCCCACCTGCCCCCCACCCCACCCCCACTTGCCCGCCCACTTTCTGTTACCTCCCTTCATGGGGGCAGGACCCAGATGTCCATGCATTTGCCATCCCAATTCCCCCTTGAGCTGGGGCCTGGGAGCAAATGCTTCAGCTGATCTTGGCTGCAGATGGCTGTCCCGTGCAACAACCATCCGCTAGTGGCTAAACCCCCATCTGGTCCCCCATCCACGGCTCTCCAAGATTGGGGGGACTTACCCTGGGGTTCTCAGTCTTTGCTCCCCACTGGCTATGAGCAGCAGGAGGGAGCCCCAGGCTGCAGGGAGCAGCTGGGCTGAGCCAGCTACCCCAGAAGGGGAGCAGCAGCTGTCCTGCACCCCACTGCACCCTCTGAAACAGAGACATGCTGTAAATTGTTATTAATAGGTGGTAATGACATATTAAGTAGATTTTTTTATAACCTTAGAAATTGGAGAAATGTTAAAATGATGCACAATTTTTACTGAAAGCTCATCCTTGCATTTCATGAACAGAGAATTTTTTTGGCAGATTTAAAAGGATCAAATTTTCAAAATAATTCAAAATTTTAATTTGCTTAGCCTGCATTCTGGCACACAAAGTGATATTTCATGGAATCCTCTACATACACTTTTAAGTTCTCAAAAAAATACAGTGTTGAAAATTCTGTTGCTACAATGGTTTGTTTTAAGGCATTTGTTAATTAACATTTTAAAGAGAAGTACATACTATGTATTAATTACATATAGATGATATATCATAGTATCATTATTATGTCATTATTGAATATATTACATATAAAATTTTACATTGTATGTAATGTATTATTACACTTGAAGAAAAGTATATACTAAGTATTATATACATCATTATATACATCATTAATGTATTATATATTATTAATTCTTACATTATATATAATATAATAATATATATTATGCATCTGGATTTAACCTTATCTTTCCAAAAGATAAGGTAAACTTATCTTTCCATCTAAGTTTGCACTTCTGTATAAGTGCTAGTTGTGATGATTTTCTGCTTCCTCTGTGCTCTTACCTTTTCCATGGGTAGAAAAAAGGAAATAAGCAAAATAAGATGGAATGAGAAATAAGCAATCTCAGAGAAAAAAAATCAATGGGAAAGAGAAAGTGTACCTGTATGTTATGAGGTTGGGGGGCTGGAGAGGGAATCCCAGCACTTTTTAAGATGGAGGGCTTAAAATGAACACACAAGTAGCCCTTTCAGATAGAAAGTCCCATTGTCACTTTCCAGTTGTTTCATAAATAACAAAAAATGGAGCCCTGTGTACATTCTGGTGCAGTTGGCTTTACATTTTAGGCTCTCATGTGTACTGACCAATATCCATATCAGAGGATTTGACTGATCCAACTCTCAGAGGCTTTCTCTCCACTGCTGAAAAGCATCGTCCCTTCCTGACATCCAGCAATTTCTGCTTCATCATTATCTTAATAGGGTGAATGGCTGCTTTTAGTGAGTAGTGTAGAAAAAAAGCAGTTTGTGTGATATACCTTCTTCCTTTCCCACCTAAAATTGACTTTTAAAGGCTATAAACATTTTAAAGCTGTATTTTCAATGCAGTGTCAACTAAGAACAAGGCAACTAGAGCATATATAATAAATTGCGTCCTTTATTCTTTACATACATACCTAATGCACACACCTTAAACTGAAAAAATCCAAAACCAAATTCCAGAGTCACCCACACCAAACCTGCTCCTTCTGTCTTACGACACCTCCTTTCTTCCAGTTTCTCAGGTCATCCTTGTTGATGTCTTCCTCCCCTGCTGCTATTGGTTTCTCTAGTTTAAAAAACATATAATAATACCTGTCCACTTCTTCCATCAAGTCTCATCTGATCTTTGAATCTTCCTGCTATGATCTTTAAATTCCAAGGTGTTCCAGCTATTTTAATATGGCCACCAA
>PVHY01008338.1:0-62186 GCA_004024945.1 Uropsilus gracilis
GGGGGGTGGCTCCCAGGGGCGGCGGAGGTGGCGTGTGGTGAGCGGGTCCCTCCCGGGGGCTGGAGATAAGGAGCTATTAATTTGTGTTAAGGCATCTGTCAAAGTGTCAAAAATCAAGGAAGAAAGTAATACAGAGGTTCACTTACAAAGGCAGCACACACCCTATCCCAACACCCCCTTTTCCTCTCTTCACAGCATGTAGACTAATATCAAGTACCTCTGTGATATACTTTACTCCCAAACTCCAAGGAACAATGGACATGGACAATGGAACAACAAAAACATTCCCTAGACAAACACACCATGCACAGACCTTCCAAGAACAAGCAAAAAAAGATATACTGCATTTTGAGTACAAACAGTTCTTGAAAGGAAATAAAATCTGCAAAAAAAAAATAGCTTTATTCATAGAATTCAGAGCAGTATATTTTTGGAGACATAATTTCAAGGTTCTTCCTTCCAGACAAGAATTTTCTCTACATCTAACAATAAAATGACTTTCCAAGAAAAGGAATATAACACACAAATACAGAATATACTTCATGATGATTAATTTTATGAGGTTGGACAATAATAACCAGATATTTGGTCAAATGTTATACTGAATGTTTCTGTTGAGGTGTTTTGAATGAAATTTACACTAGAATCAGTAATATTTTAGTAGAGTGGACTAATCTCCATTGTTTGGGTGAGACTTATCCAATCAGTTGAAGGTCTGATAAGAACAAAAATTGACTCCTCCAAGCAGAACAGATTTCTGCAGCAAATTGACTTTAGACTTAAACTATCTATCATTTCCATGCCTCCATTTTGCCCACTACAGCCATCAGATTTTGAGCTTGTCAGCACCCCACAATCATGAGAGCCAATTACCTAAAATGAATCTTTTCATATATATAGGTGTATGTTTCTGTGGAAAACCCTCATAATACACAGCTCTTAAAACAGCAAAATCACCTCATCGTTTTTATTGAATAGTTTTCCAGTCTCCCCTCATCTTGTATCCAATTTGAGTCCAGACCAAACCAAGGTGACTTTCTTACACTCATAAATAGCTACTAACTAAATTTGATGTTCCAATAAGCATTCATGTTTTGAAACTACAGTCAACAAGTCGGCTTATTTATGGAAGTCTGAGAATAAGGATGGAGGAGGAAGGGAAAAGAATACCAGAAGGACTTTTATAGATCTGTAAGTCACTCTCTTCAAACTAGGCAGGGAGATTAGTTATCTTCTCAAAGAGAAGAGTCTCATATTGATCATGTGACCAAAATACAATGCACTGAGGGAAATAGTGCCAAATAAGCAATATTATGGAACATATTTGATAAATGTATGTCTTTTAGCAATTTCACATTGCAAAATGAGATTGAAATGCACAAGAAATGGGATTATTAATAGCTCCGCTTGAAATGTGGCATCTTGAAAAATGGTTGATGACCATATCAAGTGTGACCGCACTTCTTAATAAGCTGCATTCTATAGACAACACTTATAATTTGTTATTGACAATGGTTATTAAATAGCCCTGGGCCCTTTTATTGTTGGTGGTGCGATTGTCATTTGCATTTTATTACTAAACATTAGCAACTGGAAGAACTGCTGAGGAATTGCCTATGGGAGATGTTCTATGACTGTGCATGTAACTACATAACATTTATGAGTACACACTTTCTCAAAGATACCTAGGTAATAAACAAAAATAAATGTCTTACTAAGAACTGATATAAATTGTGTCTCCCTAAGAGAAGAGGCTCAATTTTTGTGTCTGTAAAAATAATGGTAATATCTATGTCACAGAATTACAGTGAAAATTAAACCACACAATGAGGGCTCTAGAATCATGCCTGGCACTTGCTATGAACTGAGCAGATAGTAGCTATTATTATGGCTATGTCCCTATGAATGCTGCCAATGATGATGATATGTCTATGCACCTTTTCTAATGTTGGAGCCCTTACCTGGGCCCATCCTTGACATTAAAGTCATCCTTATTTTGTGAGTGGCTGTGTTCTATATGAGTCATGAACCTCACTTTGTCTGAATCTACCATTTAATGTGAATTCTTGCTTCTCCCTAAATACCAAACACACCCTAAGCTTTCCCACTCAGTGACCATTTGTTTCCCTATGCAGATACCTACTAGTCATTCTATACCCTGCACATGCTATATAAAAGGCCTGCCCTTTCTTCATGGTCCAAATCAGAGGTTACTTGCTCTATAAAGTCACCACATTTATTTAATATGCTCCTTTCTCATCTGATAACCTCCTAAGACACTACTTTGTCCCTGTTATGGTACCATCCTTCTTTGCTGTAGATTCTATTGCTAGAATTCATAAGTTCCTTAAAAACAGGCTTTCTACACATATTTTAATCTTAAATATCATTTGGCACTTGATTTTCTTTATATAAAACATTCAAATATCAGTAAAATTGAAAGGAAAATTCCAGAAATAAAACATTCTGACATATTCTGCAACAATTATATTGATTATATCATTAAACTTGAACTTGAATTCAAGTGTATAGTTGATTATTAGTGTTAAATAATAACAACGATCTCTAAGTTGGGTTTTTCACCAAAAGCTAGTCAGGGAACTTGAAATATTTCATATGACTTACCAGTGTGTATATTTTCCTTCTCCAAAAATATTAAAAAAATTTAATGTTAATTTTCAATATCCCAAATTGCTAGCCCTGTTATCTGCGTTCCAAGTGTAGTAAATAATACTAAATTCTTAGTTTCCCTAGTTCATTGCCTGGAATATGTTACTATCATAAAGTAAAATAAATTGACATTATCATTGTAAAAATTCACCCTGGTGACAAGACAAAAAGGAAAAAGAATTTCAGTGGCACATGTTCCAATATGACTCAGCTTCCGGCAAAGAATCTACTGTAATTACACTCAACAGCTTGGAAAATCTGACTGATAGTAGTCCTAATACATTTATTCTGTCATGAGTCACTTAGCTCATGAAATATTTCTTCAAATTTAGCCTTTGACAAAAGTCATGGAAACTCTCTTAACAATTCTTCCTCTGGTCTCCCAAAAGATAAGTACAGTATCTTCCATTCAGAAGGAACTTGCATAAACAGTCACCTGGGTGTACAACTACAACTATAGAATCACTCCCTTTCTGTTCTTTTCAACTCTTGTCACTACTTCTGAGTTCTTGAAGGAGAAAATTCCCATGTGGGAATGGTACATTTTTAATAAGTTCTCTGACATATGCAAGGTTTTCATTTTAAAAAGAGAAGAGCAGTTTCCACATGCAGAAGCTTCAGGAAGGCAACAATATATAATGATATTGCTCTATTTTCATCAGATTATTTTTATAATGACTATACATAATAAGTTTGGTTTCTAGTTACATTCACAAATACATTTGTTTCCGTGAAAACTGTAAATCATTGGAAAAAAACATTAAGTATATGGAGGGAAAATGGTACAAGATGAAAGTCATGGATGTGATTCAATATGACCATAAATATGACTAACATCTGAGAAAGACTATTTCAGGGGCTGTCAAATATTTTATCTGAAGAAAGATTAGAGAGGAAAAGTGAAAGATTAGAAGGAATTCATAGAGTAGTGGAAATGCTTTTACTTCTCTTCATAGAGGTCCTTTTTACTCCTAAAACTTAGAAAGGATTTTTTTCCATAGCTATATACGCTTAAGTTGCAACTAAGTCTAGACTCCCAGCAATGAAATTATACAACACTCAATTTCACCATAATTCTTCTTGTAGCGGTTGCATCATTTTTTTCTACATTAGATTATAATAAGCTCCTTTAGAGGGGAGACCATATACTATGTGGTTATGAGTTGCATAAGAATGTGTTAGTATATAGTAGAACTCATATACAACAGGACCCAAAAAGTTTTGCCATATAGCCAAGGTGCATAGTAAGCTATGTTACCTAAGTTTGCTTAATTACATTCTATGGCATCTGCACAACTACTAAACCACTTAACAATGCAATTTCTCAGAACTTATCCCTGCTGTTAAGCAATGCATGATGGTGCTTTGAAAATCTCTGATTATAAAGCCAGCATTTGCAGGTACTGATTAATCCCAACTACATTTGTAGCTAATACAGGTAAAGAGAAAAAAATCTGAATATTCTAACATGTCAACTCAGTGACTTTCTTCTTAGGAAAAGATTTGAAATAAGACACTGAGAAATGAGTTCACTTAAAAAGATCTTTTGAGTCTAATGTGACCCAGGTCATAACATTTAGAAGCAGAAGCTTCAAGGCACTGAAGAGATAAATCAGCACAACTCCTACGTTCAAATAATTCAATCTAGTTAAGATCAACAGTTTAAATGGTCCTAGTTCATAGAGCATCCTAAACTTTTAAAAGTAAAAGACAAATCTTGTCTCAGTCCCTGCTGTTTCTTCACTATAATATGATTCACTCAATAAGACTAAGACTTTTTATTGAACACTTGCTGCATTTGTGTCAGGCATTTGAAATAATATGTGAACTTTAATATCCAGGACTGACCCATGTTACTATGAGGTTAAGCTCCTGAAAAGAATGCCCAACAGACCCTTAGGAGATGTTTTAATCCAGGAAAATCACAGGTCTGTCAGTTAAGTCTTCTGATACAAATTCTTTCCCTTGAGTGAAGCTGGTTATGACTCACAAACTATCTATGAACCATCTTCTCAAAAAAGACTGCCTGTAACCCATATTATGCCAATTCATGGTATTTGTATTCTGAAATTTCAAACATGGCAATACTGCTTTTTTGTTTTTTCCTCATTATATTTTATTTTATTTTAATTGATATATATTTTTTCTTACATTTTTGTGTAACCCAAATTTTTCCCATCACTACATCACCCAGGAACTGTCATCCTATTTCATTTGTGCTCATTCCTTCCCTCAGTTCACACTCTCTTACTCCTTCACTCCCCTTCTGTATTCTTCAGTTATCAGTTTGTTTTCTTTAACTTTTTTGTCTTTTTGTTTGTTTTCCTATATCCCACATAGAAGTAAAAACACCTGGTGTTTCTCTTTTCTTTTTGATTTATCTCAGTTAGGAAAGTTCCTTCTAGCTCCATCCATGTTGAGACAAATGATGACTTAAGGTTGGCTCTTTGATTGATGTATAAGACTCCGTTGTTTAAATATACCACAACTTTTTGATTCATTCATCAGTTTTTGGGCATTTGTGTCATTCCATGTCCTGGCTATTATAAACAGTGTTATGATAACCATAGGAGTTCAGGTTTCCTTTTGAACTAGATTTTTTTTTTAATCCTTTGAGTAGATTTCCAGAAGAGGAACTGCTGGATCAAATGTTAGCTGAATTTTAAGTAGTTTGAGTCCACACAGCTTTCCGTAGTGGTTGGGCCAGTTTGCATTCCCGCCAGCATTGTGAAAGTGTCCCTTTTTTCTCTACATCTACATCAGCTTTTATTATTGCCCATTTTTTTGTCATGGGCCATTCCTACCAGTGTGAGGTGGTATCTCAGTGTGGTTAGGATTTATATTTCCCTGATTACAAGTGATGATGAGCATTTTTTTTTCATATATAATACTGCTACTTGCATGGTGTTTCTTAAAAATAGCAAACTCTTGTCTCTGATAGTAGGTCTGTGCTTATCTGTCTCTTTAATGCTGACAGGAACTACCTAGACATTAACATTTCAATTCAATGAAAAAAAATTTGATATTCAGTTCTATTATTCTAATGATTATTTGTCATTACCACAGAAAAAATTGTCAGACATTATTTCTCATGTGTCTTTCTAAACATATTCTCTAATCTACACTTGCTAAGGCTAACAGTCATAATAATGAAGTCAATATTGGTACCTAGAAAATGTATATGTGAATATAAATCATGGCTTAACACTTTCAACTATAGTCATTGTATATCTGAATGACCAACTATTACAAATATGATACACATAAATACCTATATGTGTAGTATATATGTAAGTGTGGAAAAGTTTTTGAAAAACATTCATTTCACATATTAGAAAAATAATGCCTAGGAGAGAAAATAAAACAAAATTATTTGCAGAATTTTTATTTCTAGCTAAAACAAGTCAAATAATAATTTGAACTGTGTTTATTTGTACATGGTAGGTAAAATGAAGAACCAGATTAAGAATCAATATATTATAACTCTCATTTCTCAATTGTTACCTAATTATTCTGAAATTGTTACATATATTTAACATGTTCTATGCATGTAGAATTTATCTAATAAAAGTTAATTTTGACCATATCTTGAATATGGAATAAAAAATTCCTTTATTCCCCAACCCTATTTTACTAATTACATAATTTTTAAAGGACATTAGTCATTGCTTTGGCCAGAATTTTTTCATTTCATAAACAATTTTGTTATTGTCAAATCTCAAACACTTCCATTTAACCTCTATTACATAAGGTTAATGATCAATATTTACTGACTTTTCAAAGTAAAATTCTAAGGAAGACTTTATTAATGTATGCTACCAAACCTTAAAAGAATTCATCCCAATCTTTCTCAAATTCTTCCCAAAAGGTAGAAGAAAAAAGGATGTCTCCTAAATCATTCTATGAGGTCAGACACCAGAGACTCCAAAGGAAAAAGAGAGAGCAATATGCCTCATGAATATAAATGCAAACACGTGACAAAATAATAGAGCTGAAGCAGCATACTAAAAGGATTATATATCATGACCAAGTAGATGTTAATCCATGAATGTAGGGATGGTTAATCATACAAACAGCAATCAATGTAATACATAAATACAATGAAGGGGAAAATCACATCATCCCTTTAAGTTATGCATTCTAAGAAATGCATTTGGAAAAATCCCACATGCTTTCAGGATGAAAACATTCAGCAAATGAGGAATAGAGGGAAACTTCCTCAGCTTGAGAAGAAACATAGTTTAAAAACTCTCAGCTAAAAGCATATTCAGTAGTTAATGACTAAAAACTTCCAGACAAGCAACAATACAAAATAATACTTGCACCAGTTCTATTTAGAGTAAGACTAGAAACTCTAGTCAGGGTAATTAGATAAGAAAAATTAAATAAAATGCATCTAAATTGGAAAAGAAGAAGTAAAACTATTTCTATCACAAATGACATGATCTTACAGGAAGAAAATTCACAAAAATATCTATTAGTACTAAAAAATTCAACAAAGTTTCATAATATGACATCAATAAACATCGGGGAATACAGCAATGTAAAATTAATATATATGTAAATAGTAAAAATTATATATATATATATATTAGCTAGCAATGTATCATCCAAATGAGAAGTTAAGAGAACTATTCCATTGTGTAAGGCATGAAAAATAGCAAAACACTTGGAATAAATTTAAACAGAGAGGTGCAAAACCTACGCAGTGAAAACTACAAAACAATGTCAAAAGGAATTAAAGAAGAATGAAATAAATGCAATGATATTCAGTGCTCATGGATTGGAAGAAAATAGATGGCAACACCTCCTAAATGATATGCAGATTTAATGTAATTATCTTCAAAATCCCAATAACCTTTTTTGTAGTAACAGAAAAATTAATCCAAAATTTCAGATGGTGTTGCAAGGCCAAAATAAACTTGCTAAAGCAGAAGTAATAGAACTTTCTGATATGTATTCTTCAAAATTTTTACCATCACTTGAATATCTATTGATTTATTTCTCTAATGATTTTGTATGCTTATCTAATTTTACCAATGAAATTTCAGGTTAATTCTGAGGGAATCCAATACTTTTTGCTTTTCTCAGTTCAACTTTCTTCATGCTGGAAAAATCCATGTTTTAAAAACTGCCTTTGATTGATAACCTACATTTTCTTCTAGCTTAAAAATAAATTTAGACTGAAATCTCTTACATCAGAGAAAACATATTTGGAATTTTTTCAAAACTCTTACTCAGAAAATTAAAAGGTAAGGATCTGTCTACATTACTGTGTCCTGAATTGACCAGAATTTCTACTTAAAGGAAAGTTTTCAGGTTATTTCTTTCTTTTAAAGTTATTTCTAAGGTAAACTATTCACTTAGATAGTTAAACTTTAAAATCATAACATTTCAGAATCCCTAAAATCACTTAAACAAAACTAGAGACAGTTTTTATGTAATCAGAGCATTTATTTACATACCCACTGTCTTAGTTCTTCAACATGTCTTTGAGACACTAAACTTAATGTTTTTGAAAAGGTGCCTTGTTTCAACATAAACTAGGAGAACACCCATAATGTGGCTGTTTCCTTTCAAAAGAAGGAATGCAGGGGAATTTTTTTTTTCTGTTTGAACAAATGCTATTGTTTTATTGCCAATTTTTCTTTAAAAGTACCCATTAATGAATCCAGCAGCCTTATTAGGTAATTTTAATCAGTTAACAATGCTGTTAGAACTTGTTATAAATTCTTACATACTATATGAGAGTTCCTTAGTCTCTAGTCATTCTTTGAACCTGTAACTGCTTTTCTAAAAATTTATTTATGAAATGCTGCTTTAATGTTGTATAGCTCATTAAGTTATTATAGGCTTTCTTTAGAATAAAATTTATGTTCTTCAATTTCAGTTCATGAAACTGATGACAAATTAATATTACATTGTCTCGGTATTTTTCCAACTTCTAAATCTACACAGGTCTATCAAGTGTCACATTAAATATTAATTCCACTCAGTTGTAACCACTTGGAAATCCCAGCAAATGCCTCCTCCAGCGTGCTATGTAGAGTCTTCTTTCTCAAAATTAATCAACCTGGAATTTAAAAGTTAACAAACAACATTTCACTGGCTTATGCCAAATTTATGTGCATTCTAGCTTATTTGTACTTTTCTGTTTTCAAAAGTCTAAACCTACTTACTTAAAATGTTCTCTCCTCCAAAAAAATTTGATGTATTTTGATACTCACTTAATCTGTTATTGCAAGAAAGAAAACTAAAATATTGCCTAAAAATGAACTGTAAAAACTCAGAGGGCTAGATTAGTAAACAAAAGCCCAATAGAACTATTGCTTACAACTTACAACATTTATCCCATCAAAAGTTCTGTTACTTCAATGCACATACCTACATTTTCTGTCTTCTGCTTTGATACTCAACATCTCTCTATCATCTATGGTATAACCATAGGAAAACTAAAAACACACAAACCAGTTACCAGCTAAATCCAGAGCCTGAAATCAGATTTTAACAAATTAATTTTTTTTCTCATTTTCTCAAAAAGAAAGTAAGGTTAGTAAACTAGAATCTAGGTCATTCAATGTCAGTCATTCTTTAGCCACGAAACATTTGGGGGTTGTATTCCCACCACGTGGCCAATATTATATATCAATAACTCCGGGGAATGTAAATGAAATAGAAATGTGCTCTCTGCCTCTGCAGCACAAGTAACAAATGTATTTCCCTATGAAAACATGGGGTAGGTGCCTCTGTGCAATGGGGTTGCAAGACAGGAAAGGAAATGGTGTGGTCCAGTTCCAAAGCATGAGGTTTGTATAGGTAATTTCAGCAAGTAAATCATTAGAGAACAATCATCGCAAACCCCTTTTTGAGAGAAATTGAGGGCAATTAAAAGATGAAAATCTATCTTAGTCATCAAATGAGTATGAAAATTACCCCCCGGCCCCACCCACGTAGATCTTGGCTTCAAAGATGTGAACATTCCCAGCATGCACTGATCCCTTCCCTTTCTGATAGGCCATTAAGCTGCCCCCATGGAAGGAAAACGCTGCTTCCAAAGTTCTACCTTGAATATCATAAACTAGCAGCCTTTCGAAGTCTGGTAAATAACATGTCATCAATCAACACTAGCGATGAAAGTCATGCTGCATTTATGAGAAGCTGAGCGACCATCCATCATTTGGCTTTGACACTGGACAGGTAGCAACTATGCCAAATCGGAGTTCAGGGGAAAGAAAAAAAGGAAGAAATTCAAAATAAATAATATCTAAAGCAACAGGCCGCTGAGGGGAAGTAGACAAACAAACAAACAAACAAACAAATAAATAAATAAATAAATAAATAAACGGACTGGAAAAGATAGTCATGTTTTGACGTCAATATTTTCATATTAACAAATCTTTATACTATAAAATATATTCCTACTAGAGATTATGAAGGACAAAAGAATGCATGAAGAGTCTGCCTTCTTTTTATTAACTAATCTTCAGCATGAAACATTAGTTATTTCTAACATAGCTGATCCACAGTAGTTGCAAAAGTTTTTCTAATCTCAGAAATCTCATTCGAACTCCAGCAGCACCCATTATTTAACTATAGCTACTCAAACTATATTTGGGAGTGTGACCACTATAGGCAAAATTTGTATTGTCAGTGTATCAGTGCATATTTTAAGTAATATATGAAATATAATGACCTATAATCCAGTTTTATACCATTTCTAATTTGTGAACTAGAAAAGTGCTACAATAAGCCATTACATTTAAAGATTAAGGGGGTTTGTCATGCTACAAATCTGTGTTCAGAAAAAAAAAAGATATTTCAAAGCAAATAAATAGACCTTGACTTCAAATGCATTTATTGTGTTCACTTTTCAAAATCACTAAAAGAACATGACTGAGAAATAACCTGTAAATTCTGCAAAGGGGAAAAAACCACTATTCAATTTTCACAGAACATACTTGCCTTCAAAATGCCTGGAACAGATTCATGCTTTATCCATTCCTTAAACCCTTGCAATAGGTAATCCATAGTAAACCAGAGAAGTTGAAATGAGCTTCTTTAAGAACAGAATCAAAGGAACTTATGGAGTCAATCTACTTCTGGTGAGAATACTTGGCTTCAGACCAGACCCCTAGAGTTCTTACCTGCAAAGACAGGACACATCACAGAAGTAGATGCTAAAGGAAATGCTTGAACTTGAGCCAGAAGAGATAATAGCAGAGCCAGAGAACAAAAGACAAACTCTTGAGCCAAAAGGCCTATTGCCAATTAATCTTTTATTGTAAAAGTGAGACAGTTCATCTATAAACACATTCATGAATAAGAAAACTAAAAGGAATTTTGCTCCCAGATTGAGGAATAGAATGGAATAAAAACAAATAATTTAAAGTTGAAGAAAACTTTTATAGAGAAAACAGAATGTTCTTTCATTTCAAAGAAGCTAAAATGCTTTGAATCAATAAGAATAACATACAGTGAGCTTATCACTATAACAAGAATGAGTAAAAGAAAAAAATCTGTCTGCCTGCAATCATTAGCTTCACTAGCACAAGAAATGAGAAGTTGTGATATCCGGGATGAATACATGGCACTCCACGTAGCCCTTCAAGATCAAAGTCAATGGCTAATTATATTTTTGGATTAATGCTCTATTCCTTGAAAATTAAGTGCATCATAACATTCCAAAGTATTAGCTTTATTTAAAACACAACAGAAAGTTTTCTAGTGGAAGGATCTCCTGAACTACTTATAAGCCTAATGACTAATTCTGATAAAAGGTGCAAATATGCTCACTGCTGAGAAAAGTCCCATAAAATTCTGGGAATAGAAACTACTGCCTTTTCAACATTTTCTCTAGTGTCTGATATAAAAATATAGGGGTAGGAGAGGAGCAATTGCTTAAAGTTTCTGGTAGAGTCTTTTTAGTCAAGTTAATTTAACTGAAACTCTGGGAGTAATACAAACAGAATTTCTGCTTTTGTTACTGCTGTTTACTTCTAGGGGAAAAACATTAATAGTCACAATTTTTTCCTGTTAGTTTCTATAAAATGTGCCAAAAAGAAGAAAACTGATATAACCATTTGTTCTCCAAAGATGAACAGGTATTACAAAGTAAATCTTCATTTCTGTAATTAGGAGTTATACAATTTTTGAGGCAAAATCATACTTTTAATGAACACTGTAACTGGGAAAGATTTTACTTTCAATCAGATTTCTCAGTATCAGCACTATTGACATTTTGGGTCATTTACACATTCTCAGGGTGGGAGATGATGCACACACTGAGGAATATTTAGCCCAATCCCTGCCTCCACCCCAGCCAATGGTAGCCTCTTTTTCATTTGTGACAACCAGAAATTGCCAACTATGCCCTGGGAGATAAAATCATCCCAGTTAAGAACAACTCTTCCAGTGAAAGCTTTTCAGAAGACACAAGCCTTTACTTTTTGTAGTGAATCCTTGCATGCTTATCATCTGAGTGACAACAGACATTTAAGCTATAAAATTATATTTATAGATAGAAAAAATGAAACAACAATGGTCGCAAGGGGCATGCCCACCCTTGATTCATTGATCCCAAATCAGGTACCGCAAATTGTTCATCTGCTTTGGAGTCACTATTCCCTCTCTATTCTCTTACTCCCAAAATCACATGGAATTTTGTCTAAGGTGGGGTGCCCAAAGTGAGATAGCTAGTATAAAAACTGTCTCAAGCTCTGAAAGATTGTTGTTGCAGGATTGCTTCTAAGAACCAGGGGTGAAGTGAGGTAACACTGGGAAAGGAGAAGGGCTGAGGAAAATGTGGTGTAAGTTGTGATTGAGCATTAGCCGGAAGCTAGGAGGGCATTAGAACACAAAATTACATGACTAGTAGGCCCTGCCTGCAGTGTGGCTTACCTGTGGACGGGAGCTGGCCTACCCACATTAGTCAGTCCTCGACTCTGGACCAAGAATGGCACTTGGCTTCCTGGGGAAGGCAGTATTTACAAGTCCAAGGTGGTTTTTCAAAATGACTGAAGTTATGAACCTTAATAATCAACACCCACAGCAGTTGAAGGATGGAAGTTCCTGGAGCAAAGGTCTAGGGCACCACTGGTGTTCATGACAGATGATTTTCTATAACAAGAACAAGCCAAACAATCAAAAACTACCTCATCACACTCAAGCTGAGGTCTCAGGTTCTGTCCTTCCAGGATTTAGAGGCACATCTTGTTTTATGGTATTTTCTCTTGAGGACCTCTTTGGAAGATGAAAACCACAAGCCAGGATGTAAGGTGTGTGATAGTACAGCAGGGGTGTATAAAAGCAAAGTTATAGGTACTGAAATGTGTGAGAAATTTTCAGGGAGGACAATTTGTTAAATTTGTTGATTATGGTAATATTCTCTTAATACATAATTATATATTCTCTTTCACTGTGATTGGTCTTTTGGACCTAACAGGAAAGCTATAGTTTCATTTTAAGGAACATATAACTGATTAAGTTAGTTTATAAAATGCTACAAACTTATTTTGCTATTACATTAGACTTAATATGCTGGCCACGGTGGCTCGTTCTTGTAAGCTTCAGCCTATGAAGTGGCCAGGGCTAGGGATCACGGTTCAAGTCCCACCTGGGGCCCTTAGCGTGACCTAGTTCCAAAAAAATAGCTGGGCGTGGTGGCATGCGCCTGTAATCCCAGCTACCTGGGAAGCTGAAGCTTGGGGATTGCTTGAGTCTGTGGTACCCTGGGCAACAAGAGCCTGAGGTTCCACAGGCAAAAATAGCGAGACCTCATCTCAAAAAACAAAACAAAACAAAAACATTAGACTTAATGTCAAATAATGAAACCATTTTATTCTCTAACTCTAGAAATTTTTACAGTAGCATTTGGTTAAAGCAGCAGTTTTTATATTTTGTGGTCTTATCTCACCTTTATATTCTTATCAAAAATATATTCTTTATATTATTATCAAGCAAGATTCTTATCTTAAGAAGCTTTTGCTTATGTGAAGTATGTCTCTCAATACCATTTACTGAATTAGAATTAATATTAATTTTTTTTAATTTTTTAAAATTTTAATACTAATTTTTAATGTTAATTGTTACTTATTTAAGATAGCAATAGTAACAATACAACAGTACCCTACTACCTGTTAAGATATATAATGTGCAAAATACATATACAATATGTATGAATACTGAGGAGTCAATTTGAAAAATAGTGATAAGTGTGACATTGCTTCACATTTTAAAAATCTTTAAGAATCGTTTTTTGACTCTGACTCAATACAGTAGCTGTAAAGTTGATACAGTTAATCAACAAAAGTCACCCACATAGGTAATTTGAGGGGAAGACAGTGTTTGAATTGTTTTTTCAGTAAATTGTGGATGGTTTTTCCTTCAAAATGTAACAGTTGATAGTTTGTAAAGTATAATTAAATTGTGGAATCTGAAACCATATCAATGAACTTTGCATACTCAGAGTAATAACCCCTATTCTATCTTATAATTTAATAAATCTTTTACCTAAATAAATAATGTGACATCATACATACATTGCCGTATGCAAACAAACTTTTTTGAGTTATATAAATTGTCAAACATTGATACATTCCACTCATCAATGTTAAAAAATTACATATTAAGTATAACAATGATCTATCAGGAAGGTTTTTAAGTATTAAGAGTCAAGCTCACAGAGATGACAACGTTTTCCAAAATTTTAATATTCATTAGCAACAAACATTCTTATTTGTTTTTCTTGAGGTGACAAACTCACTTCATTTATTTTTTAAAAGCTTACTAAGTATACAAATCTAAAATAACCCCAATTTCTGTCAGTCATTCTTTGAAATAAAATCCATGTCCCCTTTAAAAAATGACCAGTCCAATCTGCAGATTAAGTGCCTCCTTGTGGATTTTTCCTTGGGACCAGGAACCAGAGTCTTGTGTATGCTTTCCATTTCTTCCCCTGGAAATAGTAAAAAGACATGTACTGAGAGATTGAGATTCTTGAGATTCATAATATTAATATTTCTTACTGCCTCATCAAGAATCTTCTTAAATGAAGTGTTTGTGTGTGTGTGTGTGTGTGTGTGTGTGTGCAAGCAGGTGTGCATGCACTATGCCAGTATATATAACAGTGGAGAATACAATAGCTATCTCTACAGTTTCGTACCTTAATCTCTACCAGGGTCCCAGAAGATTTGTCAATTATTTTGTCACACTTTTGTATCCACTGTGTAAATAACAGTGATAAATGCCAATGCCTTCTTATTACCATGAAAATAACTTTGATGCACAGATCTCCTGAAAACTATCCTCAGAAACCCTCAAAGACCCATGGACTACACTTTTAGAACCAAGGTGACAGAAAACCCAACATGAAAAACATTTCTGTGTGATTCTCATAGATTAGCTTTCTACAGTGCACTCCTACAAAGATTTTCCTCAGCCACACAGCTGAGGAAAATTCAAGTTCCTCAGTAGTTTTATCCCTCAGAATCATGAACTCAACGAACCTATGTTTTCTTGCCTTATTTTCAGTCTCAGCCATGTTTACTGAGAACTGATTTCAAATGGTGCCAATTTAGCCACTGAATGGGAGGGGAGCAGACAAGAATAAGAATATCCAGAGGGAATATGTAGGAGGGATGGATAATCTGACATTATGATTTGCTATGCAACACCTTTTATTTAATATCTCAAGTGCTTGCTTGAGTGAAAAAGCAATCAATCAAATTACCTCTGTGGTCACTTCCCAGTCTACTACTCTCTGATTATAAGGAGTAGAAACATTTATTGTCTTCCAGTTCATATACAGTCACCTTTCTTGTCACTGGAATTCATTACTGATTAAAATTTGAGTAGTGCCTAAGAAATAGTTTAATATGGAAAAGCCATTTTGTACACTTGTAATCAAGCATAGCATGCATTGTTATTATCTTTAGAAAACAGAGAAACTATAAGGAAATTTTTTCATATCACATTTACGAACAATTATCCCCAAAAGACTATTTGATACTTTATACACTGACAATACAATCATTCCAGAGATTTTTCATTAAGCCTTTGCTATACATGATACAGAAGGAAGGGAAAAACTGCCTTTATGGAATCAATCTTTACTCTATTGAACTATTGTGAGTCCCTATTTGAAACAGTCTGAAGTCTTGCAATGCCCTAGTAAGTCTTTTGGGGTGATTTTCATGCTAAATCCATCTACTGTATAGTATTTCAGTTATCTTTGCTTCATTGCACACTGAAAAAAAATGTGTACAGAAACTTGGGTGAAGTGCTATAGCAGGATTTGTAACATTTGTGATGTGGATTACATTTTAAAGTGGTTTTGCAGGCAAAGTATATTGGAGAATGACTGCAAAGCAAATAATAAGAACAACTTGTGAGTCTACTACAGTCAATAAATTCTATGTACAATTAAATAAAAGAATACTAAATTATAATAATAATGTACTAAATATCATTTCTTAATTGTATATATTGAAACTTCAGGATAGTTAAAAAATATTTTGCATATAAAGGCTTAAGTAAAAGTCTTGAGACTTAAGGTTATGCTTTTGATGTTAAACAACCTTTTATGATCAAATAGTAATTTATTAAAGGACTTAGGAGAAAAGGTTCTTCAATAGATGATGCCAAGTTATAATCTTTTATCCACAGAACTTCTCAGACTTATTTAACTGCTAAATCCAGAAAAACTCACATGAAGATACTTTTTTAATTTACCATACAACTTCTTCACATACATCAAGAAAAGTAGGGAAGCAGTATCATTATTCAAGCAATTTTGACAAAAAGTCATTTTTCTGCAGCGATTATTTATTTCAGAAAAAAATAAATTAGAATTATTTATATCTATTTGCAAATGTAAATAAAGTTTAAATGTCTTTCTTCTAGTTTATAACTTGAGAATTAAAATTACATGTTGAACTTATATGTGTTTAGCATATTAAATATATGTCAAAGAGTTTATAAATCTACAAGCAAACAACATTTTAGTCAGTTTCTTTACACTTGACACTGTTGCTTTAATTCTAAACTAGATGTAGACTATCTTACTTGAATCTTCACATTGTTGGTCTTTGTCATCGCTCTTTGTAGAATTAAATCTTTACTTGAACAGAACACTTCTTCAACCATCATCTAAAGGTGTCACATTGAAAGTGACTCAACAAGGACTATCACAAGTTTGAAAATGACTGATCACAACAGTCTCCTGAGTATTCTTTAAAAGGAGATCTCAGAAAGTTCCCAAAAGCCTTTTATATCTCAGGAGAGTGAAATCTAGCTTAACAGCTCCCTTGAATATAATTTAAAGTGTTTCTACTGAGTTAACCATTGTGTTACTAAAATAGCTGATTTAGCAGTAAAAGAAATTTCTTTAGTGAGGGATATTAATGGATTTTGATTTTGGGGCTTTGTTTTTTGGGGCTTTTTTTTGATGCATGGTAACTTAATAAATTTGATAAGATACTATTTCCCTGGCAACATTTCTAAGATCATATATTTTCATAACCAGGGAATACAAAAGAATATAATTATCATCTCTGTTCTCCCATGCTATCAAAATATAATAAATGAGATTATGTCAATAATTATCAAAATAGGTGATATTTTGATATCACATAACATAATACAACCAATGGATTCTGGTCCAACAAATCGGAAATTTCAACTTAATATTTTTTGAATGATTTAAGACCTAACCCCAACTGTTTTAGCTTTATTGAGATCTTTTCACCCTATTATCAATATGCTATCCAAAAAGATTGCCTTAAAATAAATTAGGTTAACAGTGCACTGACCCTATCCTGGGGTTTACTAAATTGAAACCCCAAATAAAGTAATAATCTATGATTCAAGTACAAAATCATTCACAACCATTCCAAAGTAGAGAGTTCTGATTCAATCAGAAATATTAACTGGGAAGATATAAATAATGCATGATAATATTCTACAGATTACCAATAGAATAACTAGACTGATCCTAAATATATAATATAATTGAATTACAATGTCATTTAATATATCTAAATTAAATTATTCTTCCAAGAAAAATACAAAGGAAGTAAAGAAGGTCATACAAATGATCACTGAACAACATACAATTACACAAGCTATATCTCCATGCTGAGCAAAAGGATAAGCCCCTCTCACCCCCAAACAATAGCCTGAGAGCAAGATGAGAGACATGTCAAATCAGGAACCAAATGATAAAATGAGCTAAGAAAGAAATCATGGATGTTGCATTCTGTGGGACTGATGTGCCTGAAGCAGAAAGAGGAGCACAATGGATAGAAGACTCTCAAGTGATCTGATCTTCAGATGAAGGTCCGGGCAATGAAACGCAACCAACATTCACAAATACTTTGGGGAACAGAACTGAAGCTGAATCCATCCATCTGTTTGTTTGTTTGTTTGTTTGTTTGTTTGTTTTTAATGGCTTTGCAGGGGACGCTGGTATTTCTACACACCACTCAAAACAGGTCTGGTCATAAGAACTTTGCAGCAACTGAACAGTTCCCAGTCTCAGAAGCGAAAATAAGAGTAGCATTTTTTTCTATAACCGAACTTTATAAAGATGTTCTAAAAAGGTAAATCAATTAAATACATAAATAATAACAGAACAGGTTCTATTTAGGTCACATGTTCATTCATTCATTCTTTCTTCATCCAACAAAGGGATATTGTCAATCATATGGGATGCATTGTTTCTGCACTGGAAATACAGGTCAGGTACAGTATGTGCCCTCCTGTTGTGTTTGGTCTAATAAAATATGTGGGTAGTCAAACAAACAATGTACATTTACATACACGACCCATCAGTGAGGAGTAGCTAACTAGTAGTTGATAGGAAGGGAATTTGGAGAAGAGAAAGATAACTTTTGTGAGGAAAGGAAGATTGAAAGGGTGAAGAATAAAAAAGGTATTTTAAGCAAAATGAAGAAACACAAAGAGAGGGAAAAATGAAAAGAAAAGAAAAATTTTAAAAGAAAAAGCTAGAAAAAATAGTGTCAAGTCAAACAGAATAAAGAAAATAGTCTGTAGGGGATAGACTTGAGAGACAAGTTTGAAGTATAGTCATGACAGACAAAATTTAGGAGCTTGAATTTTATTTAGCATTAAGTATACTGGGATACTATGGACAGGCTAAAATATATATATATATATACTGTTTTGAGAATATTTTGCTATTATTATCAATGATAATAATCATTCAACTGAACTTTGCAGAAAATATGCAAAAGTATCTTTAATATCCAATAAATATATTTCATGAATGCCTTCACATTCCTGTTAGGATTGGTTCATGCTACAGCAGTCAGTGAAGAAGTATCTGTTTAAGTTTCAGACAGATTGTCTCATGTTTAATGGATTCCTGTTGCATATAACTAACATGAGAATAAGTTAAATATACATAAAGAAAGACACAGGTATGCATGTGTATATATATATATATGCTGTATATATATATATACATATGTATGTATGCATGTATGTTAGATTCAATTATATATAACTATGAAATATACATTATATATTAGAATATACTTAAATCTATTAGAAGCAATTTCAGACTTTAATATCTGCTCAAGAAGACTCTAGATTCCATAGTCACTTAGATTCATATCAAGCACTACTTAAAATTTTATAGCCAAACATCCCCAGATCAATCATGAACAATATCAAAACTATAAAAATGTACAACAGGTCTACTGTATGCTTTCCAGGATTTACAGTAGATAATCACAAATCAGATACAAAAAATTAGATCAGAGTCCAAAACAGCAAGAGTGTCAAGCAGTCAAGAAGTAAGACTGAGTTAGCTAGAATACTTAACCTCTCTATTCTGTTCTTAGTTCTTTAGGAGGAAAATTCCTAAACTAATTCATATGCCTTGTTCCTACTTACCAATGAATTTATAAAGAATGCACTATGTACCAGTTACAATTTTTCTATGTGAAAGAACACAAAAGATACAAAATAGGCCCAGTTCCCTTGCTCTAAAACTTAAAAACGAGTGGAGAAGACAAACAAAAAAAGAAGTTTTTTATGTGATGAGCACAATGATGGAGCATTGTGGGTACATTATCAACAATGCTAAATCTAGTCATTTGGGAAATGAAAACTCTGGTTTTAATCCAAATATCCAAATGCACCAAAAATTCAATAGCATTAATACAAATAATTATTGTATCAGTTCATACACTTAGAAACAGGCTTTTTCCAATTTTCCTCCACCCATCATCGTTTTGCATAAAAAAAATGCTTCAGGTGAGCATTTCTTTGTATTACTTTTTAGGCTCTCCTATTCAAGAATGCAAGTCTGAAAATTCCTAGGATGCCATTTTAACCAAGCAGTTCTATAAACATCTCTCCTTGACTGATTAGAGTTCAGATCTGACACCAAAACTTTTCTAGCCCATCTGTCTTTCTTGGTTCCACAGCAAGACCTTCAGACCAAATTCTTGGTCTTTCTTTCTTTACAACTCTTGCTATTTGTGAATTCATTTCACCACATGAGTAATGTAGACTTGTTAAAGCATCTCTGATAAGAACATTTATAACTCTCCCAGAGTTACAAACAGGATTAGTCCAGATTGACAATAACCACAGTAAGTTATTATTCAGAACATCAGGAACATCATTCAATGAAGTGATGCAAACTGAAAGATGTAAATCAAAATTAAAAAAAAAAGAAAATGTCTTGAGGAAGTGAGCCTAAGTGTGCAATTTGCCAAGGCCGTGAAACTATATAAATGACCACGCAAAGATATTGGGATGTGAACACAGGTTTCTGAATCTATAACCACATTCTTTAACATAAAAGATCTAGATTTCCAGTTACCACAGGATTTTTAAAGAATCATCTGATTGAGTTGTCTGAAAAGGGGTAAAGAGGGAAATATTTAAATAAATATTTATTTCTCCTGCATCAGCCCTACATGCATAGCCAAGTCACTCCCACAAAGGCACAGAGTCTCATTTCAAATCTGGCAATATTCATGTAATACATGAAGCTTTTTTGCATCCTTTGATTGTTTTATTTATTTATTCCATCAGTTCATCATTTTTCATGATTCTTCTAAATCATTTTGTTTCCCCATTCTGACACCATACCCTTGGCTTAAAACATTCTAAAATAAGTAAATAAGTTAAAAATCATGTTTGTTCATGCAAAAATGCTGTTTGGTTCACTTTTCTTTTCCCTAAATTTGTACTGACTCATTGTTAGATTCAGAAAGCCCAATACTGATGTCCACAGTTGAGAGCAAACTCAGACTTTCTATGCAAGACAGTGAAGACAGAGAGAGGAACTCAGGCTTGAGCACACAACATTCCAAGACCAGCACTGCTGCTGTTGCTCTTTTGTGACTAAAGAAATATCCCAGTCAGACAGTGCCACATGGCTGTGGTGGCATTCGTCCTTGTGGTTGCCCATTTTCCATTTGGATTCTTTGGCTACATTGGCAACTCTGTTGATTATCAAATGTTCTTCAATAAAATTCTTTCTGTTTAAACTCACCAAAGTTGGTTTCTATATCTAGTCACAATGTACTCTGAGTACACAAGGAGATTTATTGGACTTTCAGACTGTTCATGTACTACTTCCTGGATGGTGCTGTAAGGCTCCCTAGATTTATAACTTATACATATGTCCTGTTTTCCTAGTAACAGCAAAAATTCATCTGAACTCATTATACTGGACAGAGTAGTTTCATTCTAACACAAGATTTTCAGGTTATCATAGAAATTTATTTTACTAAATCTTGAATAATACCATAAACTGAACATGGTAATAAAAGAGGACCCTTTTGCAATTATTATATTACATACCTGGGTTGAGTTAGAAAATTTCTGGAATGAGGTGCACTTCAATCCTATTCACTGGATCTTCCACCAGTAAACCAACACCCCCCCCAAAAAAAAAGACCTAGGATTTTAGTACTCTTGACTATTCTCTCATAATTTCATTTTCTGTTAAATTTCCACTAAAGCAAAAATGGCATCTGAAATGAACATCTGAGAAATTCTCATTTCACCCCTCACTGACTGACATAACCTGAAGAAACATAGACCTCCTCCAAAGTATCCAATTAAGTTTATATGGCATGGAAATTTTTCATTCAAAAATCTAAAATCATTCTTCTATTTCAGTTAAGAATATGCTCAGCTGGGAATAGTAGAAAAACCCACCAAAATAGATTAAACAATGTGTAATATATTTGCTAAATTAGCAAGGAATCCAGACTCATCTCCACCTCAGCTTCCTGCTCTGTATTCTTAGAGTGTGGTTTTTCCTCCCCACAGTGTCAAGATTGCCTGAATTTTCTATTATCACTTGCAGGTTCAAAAGAAAAAAAAAAGGTGAAGGAAGAAGATCAAAACCTTTTCCTGGGAAGAATTTTTTTTTAATACATAACATGAAATTCTCCTGGAGAACTTCTGCTTTCACATTACTGTCCAGAAGTATGTGTGGCCATTGTTAGCAGCAAGGAAAACTAGAAAGTCAATATCTGCCTTCCAGCTCCATGGAAGAAGAGTGTTCAAATGAGTGTTAAAAGAGTCAATCTACATGAGGCATCTGCCATGCCTCATGACATAATTTCAATCACAGAGACATTAATATTCCAGAGTATCAATGGCAATATTTTTTTTTAAGTTTGTGATCATTTATTTGTTCCATAAGCACACTGAGTAAGTTGCAGTTATAATTTGAATCCACATTGTCAACATTCCTCTTTAACTCTTTGTCTACCACTGGTGTTTACTAGCTACCAAAGGCTACTTTAAAATTATACCAAGAATTAGCAAAAATTAGAGTAAATTTTTTAACTTATTGCACATGTATATGTTTTTACATCATTGCATAACTTGAGGGTCTCCCACCACCTTGTCACTAGTCAACCTTCATCTCAATCCTTGTGTTCTTCCCTCTACCCAACCCCCTCCCTGCCCCTACCACTTTCATCTCTTTCCCCCTCCCTTACCTTATGCTTTGGTTCTGCTGGCAGTTTGTTAGTTTGAACTTTTCCTTGTCCTGTTGCTTGTTTGTTTTCCCCATATCCTGCATGTAGATGAGATCATCCATTATTTCTCCTTTTCCTGGCTTACTTCCACTGATGTGATTCCTTCAAGGTCCATCCATGTTATCACAAATGCATTAAGTTTGTCTTTTTTGGTTGCAGAATAATATTCCATTGTGTAAATATACCACAGCTTTCTGATTCACTTGTCTGTTTTGGGGTAGGTATTTGGGTTGTTTCCATATTCTAACTGTTGTCAGTAGTGCTGCCATAAACATACGTGTACAGTTATTCTTTTGAATTAGCATTTTGGTGTCCTTTGGATGGATTCCCAAAAGTGAAATTGCTGAATTAAATGGTAGTTCCATTTTTAGGAGTTTGAGGGTCCTCCACACAGCTTTGATAGTGACTGGGCCAGTTTGCATTCCCACTCGCAGTGTAAAAGTGTTCTTTTTTCTCCACATCCATGCCAGCACTTGCTGTTACTTGTCTTTTTTTGATATAGGTCATTCTTACTGGTGGTATCTCATTGTGGTTTTGTTTTGCATTTCCCTGAATATTAGTGATATTGAGCATTTTTTCATATGCCAGTTGGCCATTTATATTTCTTTATAGCTCTTCTCCCATTTTTTTCACTGGGATTTTTGCTTTGTTTTTGTTGATTTGTGTGAGTTCTTTGTGGATCTATGATATCAGAGCCTTATCACTTGTATGGAGAGCAAACATTTTTTCCCATTCAGTCAAGTCTTTTTGTTTTGTTTATTATCTCTCCAAAAGAGCAAATGTGCAACAATATATATACTTGTATGCATAAATATGTAAACAACAAAATGAATAATTAAAAATAAAATAAAAGAGCAAAGTTTACTCTCTCACCATTTCTGAGTCAAGAACTAGGGTGTGACTTAGCTGGGTGTTTCTGTTTCACGGTCTGGCTCACATATCTGTAATCAAGGTTTGTCAGCAGGGGTCAGTCCCACATAAAGCCTTGATATTAAAATAGATTTCTTCCCCTTGAATAAAAAAATGGACCTAAGTCTGATGTCAAGAGATTCTGATGTCTGCTTATTCCTACCCTTCAACATTTTTTGGTATGATCTAGTAATTTCTATCTAGATGATTACAAAGCTGAATGTAATAACCACTAACTGCAAATGACTATTCAAATTTATATTCATTAAAATGAAATAAAATTGAAAACTCAGTTTTTTGGTCACATTAACCTCACTTTCATCATCATAGCCATTTATGGCTAATAATGTAGCTAGTCTATTTTCAGTCTATTGTATTGGAAAATACACATGAAACAGCCCCATCAAAATACACCTGTTGAACAGCACAGAAATACATAAATAATTGTACACACTTTTTTGAGCCTTTGTTTCATTTTTTCTGAATTATTCATTTTCTCTGCAGAGGACCTTCTGTGGAATATTTTCTATAAAGTTGTGTCTTTGCTTAATATGTGTATCTGAAAATATCTTTCTTTAATTCAACCTACTATTTTAAATTATAGTTTATTTACACAGAAAAGTCTCGGTTTCAGGTTATTTTTTTTCCTCACCCCTAGGTTTAAGATTATTTTCCTAAAATATCTACTTTAATTTTACTTTAATATTGTAATGTCTATTGAAAACTAATGTTACCTAACTTAAAAAAAAACTATGTTTGACAAGGACTAGAGGGAAGGAGAACCTGTCGTTTAATCAGTACAGAGTTTCGGTTTTGCCAGATAAAACTGTAGAAATGAACAGTGGTGAACATTACCTGAAAATGTAAGTATATGTCACACTATTGAACTGTACACTTAGAAATGTCTAAAATAATGTCATACAATATGCTTTTTATCACAAGATAAAAGAAAAAAATTATGGAGAGAATAAATTCCAGTGTTGCCTTTGAGAATGTTGATGCCCATTAATTTATAGTGAAATTTTACTTTTACTTTAGATACTTGGAATTTTATATTTCAAATTTTGATTAAAATATGTCAAGATTTAAAGTTTTCATTTTCAATGTCTGTTGCTCTAGGGGTCATTTTTCTGTCTTTTCTATCTAATATCAGTCACCATCTCAACAACAAAGGAATATTTTCATTTCCATTTGTTCTTATTGAATAAACCAAAGATAACCTTTGTTTTCTATTTTTTCTATATATTTCTATCATGTCCAGATTATTTCTATCTCTCTAACCCTTCATTCACCTTCTAGGAAATTCCATAACTAAATCCTTTATCAAACTTAATCCTAGAACACACTTTGGCTATCTTCATTTTGCTGCCACATGTTTTATTCCTCTATCCATTAATTCTTCATTTACTGTTCCTCCTTCATAGTTGGAGTATTTTCTCCTTCCCTATGAAGATATTTTATTCTAATTAATTAATTATATTTCTTTTTAATTCTCATTCTATATAAGCTATTAATTCAGCTCCCTATAAGATCCTTTAGTACCTATTTTTCTTTGAGAGGGCCCGTAACTCCTCTTCAGATATATTTTTATGATCTGACTCAAACTACACTCAGACCATTGACAACCTTAATTAGTAGATTCATTTGGGAGTAAGGATGAAAGCTTACACTTAGCATATACTCCCCTGCTGGTACATTTAAGGAGGTATGGAAATATTTGCAAGAAACAGTCTTTTCTTGCAAATCTGGAGGCCTCCTCTATTTCCACTCCAAGTCCCAACTTTGCCACTCATGGAATTCCCCACTCCTTCTGCCCACACGGAAGGATCTGAATCCATTAGTTGTGATTACTTTGTCCATTAAGGAAAGAGAAACAGACCTCCCTACCTGAGATGGTAGTTCTCTCTGCTCCTCTCCAGCACTGTCAAGGAAGCCTCCTCATCCACTGGCACTGGTTCAGGGTTGCTGTGTCCCTTCACTACAGGGCACTGGGAAACACCATAATCCAGCAGTGCAGAATGAAAAGATGGGGACAATCAGGAAGGTCCTTCTCACAGCAGCCCCGATTACTTTTTCATTTTCATTTGAAAGAACAACTCTGTTAGTCACAACAAAAAAATCACTGCAAGGATTCAGCAGTTATTATTGGCCAAACAAACCCATATCAATGGCTTTGCAGTACGCAGACACTGGGTTTTAAATGAAGGTGACAAATACCAGTAAGATTCTTAAAATACTATTCAAGTTCTAAGCAACCCTGATGGTGAATAATTCTATAGACAAGAATAGGAGAATGATAGTGCAATCATCAATAATTAACTCAAAGATGTAATTTTCCAAACTTCTTTTAAACAGAATGAAATGTTTTTTCTAAGTCAAAAGTGACATCAAACTCACAGCAACCTACTTTTCTAGCTGAGATCCAAATCTTCTTTTCCTCTGAACAAAATCTTGGCACTGAAGTAAATCTGAATCATTTATTATGCTTTGTCAAGCTTTTCCTTAAAAAATGAAGGCCCTGTTTTAAAGAAAAATTCTTATGTTACACATACATGCTTACACATTAGCTTCTTAATGTAGCTCTCTGTGGTGTATGCTGCCATTCACCACTTAGAAAGTGACCCTAATACCCTTTGTTATCACTCAGGTTGTCATACTAATTTTGTTATCAATCATATTCCCAGTTGCTTGTCTTGTATTTCCAGGTTGAGTTTAGAGGCGAGAACCAGCCTGCCGTGCTGGGCTTGTCCAAAGTCTCAGTGTGTTGATCAACATTTACATTACATTTACATTAAATCTCTGATTTAGTCATAACTACAAACCCAAGAAAACCAGTCAATGATGCTGAATATGAAAACATTCCCGGAAATAAAGCACCCCACAACAGAGTGATGCTTACACAGCCCCTCATTACCTGAAACATAAAGTAAGGGAAATCCTACTTGGAAAAACCCTGAAACAGCCTGTTATTTCCTTATCTCCATTATTCCAGATTTTGAAAACAAAAGTATATGGGCCAGGCACGGTGGCTCGTGTTTGTAAGCTTCAGCCTATGAAGCGGTCGGGCCTAGGGATCGCGATTCGAGTCCCACCTGGGGTCCGTAGCGAGACCTAGTTCCAAAAAAATAGCTGGGCATGGTGGCGTGCGCCTGTCATCCCAGCTACCTGGGAAGCTGAGGCTGGGGATTGCTTGAGTCTGTGGCACCCCGGGCAACAAGAACCTGCGGTTCCATGGGCAAAAAAAGCAAGACCTAGTCTAAAAAAAAAAAAAAAAAAGTATATGGTTCCCTCCTCCCCCACCCCCACCCCCAGATTATAAAGATAGAAAACTACTGCAGGAACGCAAAAGAAATTCTATAACCTTACTATCAAAATGGAATAAATCACTGTCTATCAAAGACAAAAATAATATCATGAAATGATCAGCAAAATTTTCTATTTTTACTAATCAGTAGTAACTGATATTTAGGTGCAGGGCATTTCCAAGCAAATGATCTCATTTTTTGGCCTTCATTCTGAGAGGCATCCTCAGAGATGAGAAGTGGAAAGAAGCTGTGACTTGTCCAAGGTCACCACCAAGCAGTAAATATCAGAGTTAAAGGGGCAACCCAGGTGGAATCCTTTTTTCTACTGCTTTCCTTACATTATATTGTTTAAATGAGCTTAGGAGCTACAACATAAATAAGGGTAATTACTCAGGGAATATTTGCATCTGTCGGAACGCTGTCCTAAATACACACCTGGAAGCCATGTATATTGACCTGCCATTTTATTCATTTTCTCCCTTAAAGCTCTTTTTAAATCTACATGTTATTTCAGAAACATATTGCTACCTCTCTGGGGGTAAACATGTGGTGGTTTCAAGATGAAGTCATGCAAACAGAGCACCTGGACTCTGATTTCCCCAAGTGGGCATTATTCAAGCAGCTTTCATTTCAGCAGTAAGAGACTTTTCTACCAGTTAAGAATTGCAAGAGGGTCAAGGATGAATCCAGGTAGTAGCTTTTCAAAGAGTTACTTCATAATCACAATTTAACTGAATTAAAAAAAAATCTTAATATCTGTTGAACCAGTCTAACAGAGCTATAAGAATAGTCTCTTCTTTGTTATACTCTGGCATACTCCATGTTATACTCAGGTAATAAGTTCCTTAGCATAGAAGCAAGTAGAAGTCATACTACATCTAATGAACCAAATTAGATAAATACAGAGTAACATACTTTATAGGTCCAAAGATTTTTTCCCCTTTAAAAACTATGTTACAGAAGAGTAAATCACTCCTATTTTAGATCTTACAGAATCAATTACTGGAAGATGGCATCTCAATTTACTTCATTAAGAAGAACAAAATATGATTTATGGCAGACAAATTTTACTGAAATGACCTCTGTCACTACTAATTTTAGATACTTATAGAAGTCACCCTTCAGGTTTTATTTAAAAAAATAAAAAACTGAACAAATATAATCATTACTCCTGGAGATTTGACCTCACAAGTGAATATTGTACTTACACACTTTAAAAGATGAATGAAAAAAATAATTCTGAATGTTGTATGAATAAGCACCTGTGGTGCTGGATAAAATTTCCAATGGCAACATCATATATAATTCAAAAAATGTCACATTAAATTTAGTTCAGTGACAAGCTGAACCAAATTCTTTTACAACAGTTATAAGTATAGGGAGAAATGCTGCACAATTATTACATCATGTAGTAATGGGACTTTAAATGTGCAGATATAATTAAATTTATTAAATATTTTACTCAGACTTTTAATTATTTTATTTATACTTTCAAATGATATGTTCAAGATGGGATAAAAAATATTCAAGGGTTTTTTTCCTAAAAATATTTTCTCTGCAAAGGCAACTACTATTTGGGTACCTGCTCTAAATTCCCAGCTCTCATGAGACACCAACCGGGCTGTGGAGTTCAACCCAGCAAAATAAGCCATAAATTCTTCCTGGGAAGCAGAATTTACCCTGAGAGATCATAAGTAGAGCACACACCATCAGTCACAGGGCAGCTCTGCAGGCTTTGACTCAAAACCAGTTTACTGAAGTGATATTTTTGCAATATTAATAAGACAACTTAAAAAAAAATAAGAAGATTAAGTATGCAAGCAATGACCATTTGGAGTACAGTGTTGCTTCTCACTGATTATACATTGTCCTGGGAATTCAAGACCCTTCGGGAGATTCTTCCTACTTACCCATAACAAAATAATCTAGATTCAAAGATTAGATAGAAAATCTCACTTCCACCTCCAAGTCAGCCACCAGCAGAACCTTAAGGAGATTCACAAGTATAATCTGACCATTTTCCTCAGAGAAGATGAATGATTGGAGTCAACAGATGAACATTAGGACAAAAAGCATAAAAACTGCCCGCTGCAGCATAGCGTTCAGTGAAATAAAGCTTAGAAACAACTTTACAAAATGAGGCCCACCAGCACAACTTCATCCAACCCCACTCAACCTTTCCACCCTTTCCAGAAGTCATATCTTGACCAGAACCAAGACTTCTTAACTTTAGTACAGCTCTTACTTTGGGCCCAATAATTCATAACTTTTAAGGACTGGTGGATGCACTGTAGGGTAATGAGTTGCATCACTGATCACTCCCTGCTACAAGGCAGTAGCATCCCCTCCTGGTCAACAACCCAAAATGCCTCCAGATGTCATCAAATGTCTCCCTGGGGTGTAAAATTGTCCCCAGTTGAGGGCAACTGCCCAAGACTTTATCTATTCATCATTAGAATGTTAGTAACAACTGCTGCTCTATCTTCTTGCTAATCAATTCTAAATGATAAAAGTATAGAATGAGTAGAAGAAGCTTGGCTTTAATAAGGTTAAGAGTGAGAGGGAAGGTGGTGGAGGCATTTACAGACTACCCTTCTCCCTGCTTACCCCTAGGGCTTTATAAAGTCTTCAGGAGAAAAAGAATAGTCAGACTCAGTTCTAAACTACAAACTGGTCCACTCCCAGCCTTGATTCCACCTGGACCCTGGCAGGTTTCCGGCATCTGGCCTCCTGACTTTTCTGGATGGCTGCATTCTAAATGTTACCCAAAATGCTGGAGTCAGTCATGGCAGCAGCCTGGAGCACTGCCCTTCAGCCCATCTGTTCTACTAACCATAAAACCGTGTTTCCTGCCTCAAAGGAGTTCTGTCAAACATCCCTAAATAGCAAATATCACAGCTACCTCAACCTTTTGTTTGGTTACATGCCAGAAATTATCATGGCCTCCTTCTATAAGTCTCTGCTCCTCAAATCCATGACACGCAGTCCCAGGCCATGAACACCATGCTCCTGAAGGAAAGAGAATCATGGGACAGCTCCCATGTTTAGCCCTCCTACACTTTGCTCTTGCTCTTATGTTTTTTGTGGTTTTATTTTGTTTTGTTATGTTTTTTTTTTATCTCGGTGTTAAGGAAACAGTCATTGTCACATGAACTTTATCACTTGCCATTTCTTTTCCAAGTTCACAAAACTGAAAGCCATTTAATTTAAAACCAAGTGGTCCGAGCTCACCTCCCTCTCAACTCTCCATCTGTGGAGATGTGGCTTCCAGATTTGCTTGGCCTGTTCCAACTTCTCTGGCCTGACAAAGGTCCAGTAACCCCACCCCAGTGTCAGACACACAGAAGCAAGAACACTTTTCCAAAGAAGTTCTCCTGTTGCTACGAGAGCTCTGCCCAGTTCTCCATTTTCAGAGAGGATTTCTGCTCCACGCTGCTCCACCTCTCTCACTGGGAAAATATAGCTAGAAAGGGATCAATTCTTCATTTCTGCTGCTGTTTTTTGTTTTTTGTTTTGTTTTGTTTTTCTGAAAATCACAGATGTTAAGTTTGTAAATTTTAAGTTTACCAACCAGGTAGGGTGGAGGCTTATTTCACTTTGACCACTGATGTGACTTTTTTCCTGCCTTTTTATTTTAAAGCAAAGAACATGTCTGATGATAAGGTCCTTGAAGCAGACAGCCTAGCGTGTCTTCCTTCCTCCCAGCAGCCCTGCTTTGCCTGCAGTTCACTGCTGTGAACATAATGGAAATGCAATGTGAATTTCTTGGATTGACCTGAATTTTATTTCTAAAGGGAAGTTTGGCTGCTTCCGTGTCTCTCTCTCCCAGAACTGCCTTCCTGCCATCGGCTCAGGGGCGGACTACTTGGCGCTGATTGTCTTTGTCGCGAGGGCCGCCGCCAAGTGGACTGGTAATTTTCTGAAGTGGACACCTGTCTCTCAAAGGCAGAGCTGAGTCACCACGTAATTTCCCAGACTGCTCCGGGCGCAGAGACGTTAACTCAGTCACAATCAACCAAAGCAGAATTATTCTGGCAACTTAATGAGGAGAATAAAGCCCATATTTTTTTTTTTTCCTGGTGTTCCAATACCTCTCGGACTCGGTGAGTTCTCCATATCCTTCTGTGGGTTCCTTGAAGGCTTATTAGCCTTCCTGCTGAAGAACACTATCATTTTTCAGATGGTTAGAAAGTGACAGAAACAGCAAGCACTGCCTTTCCTAGTGACCTTAATTCGCTACCACTGCAGAGATTGGCTGAGGCCCTGAAACCTGCTAAGCCAGGCAGACACAGCTGTTCTGCATCCTGGCTCACCCTAAATAATTGCATATCTGAAACTGTACTGTACTTAAAGACACTCAAAGATTTGTGTATGGATGTGCTTATGTCTTCATTAATTTGGCCTCTGAACATCATCCCTCCGCTTCTGTTTTGATGTACAATTTCATTATTTATATGAACATTGTGTATGCTCTGCAGCTATTACACCCATTACTTCAAACCCACACAAAAATCCTACATGATAGATTAGAATTACGCCTACTTCAGGGAAGATATACTGTATATCTTAAGGACTTTAAAACACACAAACTAGATAGGCAATTTCGGGGCTAGACTTTTACAACCAGGTGAATATAAATAAATCAACAATTTCTAAATTCTGGCACTCTGCAAGACGTTTGGATACAATTTTTTTTTTAATGGATAAAAATCTTTGCTGAAGATTCCCTGTGCTGACTGTGCACAGGTTCCATAACTTTGCATTTACTCAACTCACCTATCACATCCCAATCTGACCAGCAGGAAATCTATTCAGTCATCACAGTCATATGGAACAACGTGATGTGGGGTCTACACAGTCGGTTTATACCAGCTTGCACAAGTATCACGTGGCCGATTCCTCCTAAAACAACTCAGCGTTTACCAGACACTTAAAGATACACCTACACGGTGGCCCAAATATTCCACCCCCGGGTAGATTTCCTTGAAACAGTTCCCATGTGCACTAGGACACATTTCCAAAGTGTTAATAGCAGCCTTATTTTAATAGCAGAAAACTGGAAACAACACAGAAGTCCATTGATAAGGGAATGAGTAATTTAATTGTGTGTTAAAGTCTCTGCCTGATCCTGTAGCTGTGCAGGCAAACCTGAGGACCCTCTTGAGCCTTTGGCGGCAGGACTCCTCCCAGACCTTGCAGAGAGCTTGGCGGGTGAGACTGCTCACCCCTGGTCTCTACCAGGAGAGGTTTCTCAGTTCCCTCTCTATTCCTCCAGGAAATGTCTTTCACATTTCCACCTTATTTGGAAGGTGCTTTCAGAAACACTCCTAAACTCCCCCCAATATAGTGCTACTCTAAAAATTAAATTCAAAATTGAGCTAAACTATCCCTAGCCCTTGGTTATTTTTTGACATCGACTATATTCATTCAATCAAGTGTTTATAGCAGTACAGATATAGGAACTAGGAACTATGAATCTACCTTACAAGCAGACTGCTATGGTGCTCAGAGACACATACATATGTGGATGTGTTCATGTATGCAACACAGCACTCTGTTTGGTGGAGAGGGATGTCCAGAAAGAATGATCTATGGAAATAAAGTGAGAATAATCACTGGCCTTCAGCATTTCCGGGCATCTCAGTTCGGGGATCAGACATGGAAGTGAAGTGTTCTGGGATATTCCAGGTACAGTTTTCTCAGTGAAAATCCAGGACACTAACTATTAAAGCATAAAAACATGATTTAGATGAACTTCAGTGTGTAAGGACCTGTAGTGCTACCGTCCTGTTTGTGATGCCAGTGGTAACGCAAGTACCCAAATATGGGTAGGTTCTTCATTGGTTCTAGCAGATGAGCAGTGAGACCCAGGTCCTTGGTGGATTCTACAGGTATTAAATGCTCTCAGGAAAGCAGGAACACAGGCAGACCAACAGGAAGGTTGGCACGCAGAGGCAGGCATGGACAAGATGAGGGGCCAGGAAACTACCAAGACCCTCAGTCTCCCAGGAATCTTCACCGTTTTTCTCTAGGTTCTCTCTCCGATGTTCTCCTATTCTCTTCATGTTCTCTCCTTCATGTTCTCTCTCTTGTGTTCTCCCCTCCCCTGGGTGACTTTACCCTTTTATTACTGTCTCCTAGGCCCAGTGTGCCTACTGACAGAGGCTAAAGCAGAAAAGCCTGACCAACTCATTTGTCCTGCAGGACCCTAGTATTATGCTTTGAATATAGTAAGCTATTGAATAACAGCCAGTGGACAGTGTATGAGCTACCAAAGACCCAGGTGGATACAGGGAATACCATCCACAGAGTCTTGTTTTTTATCTGATTACCTAGCTTAAGCATGCAATTCTAGGTCTCATGGAGAACATGCAGAATAAGAATCTCTGTAGGTAGATCCAAGGAATCAGCATTTTCACAAACTTTCCAAGTGATTTTAGTCAATAAAAGAAGAAGAATTGTAAGTTTAAAGCGTCTGTGGCATATAAGTTAGCTGGAGAGAGGATGTGGAAGGACTTAAACTAAAGCAGTGATAATCTGTAATGGTTATCAGGACTATAAAGTAGAGGAGGCCCTAGTTTTTACTTACTAATGCTTATGGAGTGCCTGCTCCATGATAGGGTTAGCATATATAATAATGCTAGTAAAATCCCCAAGTGTCACTATCCCAATCTTTAGAGGTGGGGACACTGAGACTCAGGACTGTTAGTAAGCAGAAGAACTGACATGAACTTGATAAGCTCCCCAAAGCTGTGATTCACGTAATAAATACTTATTGATATACATAAGCCACCAGGTCATATGGTTGCTCTCAGGAATCAAAGGGTTAGGTTGACAATTTGTACGTCCTGAAGGGCCTTAAGGGAGTGTTAAGACATGAACGTCAAGAAGAACCAAGAATCAGCTCGGGCGATGCTTCCCTTGCCACAGCTGTTCTTCAGGGCTGTAATCAGTGAACAAGTCACGCTGATTTTCTGTAGTCTACAACTACAGAGGATTGAAAACACACTAATAACGACGTGCACATAAAAGTCGTCACAAATGTTTAATAACTTCCTAGCTTGCTCCAAAGTTACTTCAGATGGAGTTTCTGGTTGCTTGATGGGCAGGAAGGCACTCCATTTTCCACGACTGGAGCTCTCTGGCTGTGTCCTGGCATCGGCAGAATATTTGCAGGACCATTCAGTGCCCTATCCTTGGAGCCAGAGGGAGCTTCAATCCTTATCACAAGCAGGTCTGTTTAGGGTAGGGTATAGGAAATGATTATAACCAGGGCTCCTTTGTATTTGTAGTTGAAGTAACACTATATCATAAGTTTACCGTGAGTTTCAGGTACGTGTTGTGAAAAGTCTACAAGCTCACCACTAAAAGACTAATTCTGTCCTTCATTTGAATATCCCAATTTACCCCCTTTGCTGATATTCTAGGCCGAAGAAGCCAAGGCTTCTCCTGCCCACCCCTTCACTTCCCACTTAATTCTGGGTTCCACTGCCAACCTGTGGTCTGAGCTGGGAGGACAAGGAGAGAGGCAGCTGCAGCCTCTTCTGAGTCTGTCACAGGCCCCAGCTAGAGGCCTGACCTCCTTTCTCCAGCTGTCTGGGCAGTGGGGGCTCATAGATTGCACAGGAAAGGAAGATGTCCATTTGGAGGGAAAGGCTACAGAAACATGGTAATAGCCGAATATCCCCAAAGAGCAATTAACTTTAAAATAATTTCCCAGCCAGACACTTCCCACTATAGGATATTCAAGACACAGGCCATTCCAGGGATTCATGGGAGACAGGAAGAAGAGAAAGTATATTCTGAGGTCTTTCCCGCTGCTCCAATCGCCCACAAGACACACTCCACTTGATTAACACTAATTCCTGAAGCTGCTGGTTTTCTAGCTGGCCTCCCTTTTCTCCCTCAGTCAGGCCTCACAGTCAGGCATTTGAAAGGCTAATGAAGTTGCTAATCAGATTTCTCCACAAATTGAGCTCTACTTTGCTGGGCCGGCCTGGCCCTAACCGCCACTCATACAGCCAGTGGAGTACATTTCCTTTCTGAGTATTTAACGTATGAACATGTTTTCATCATCTGTAAGCATTCCCAAAATAAGTGCCTCTGGGGAAGGAATGGGAGTCTGATGTCCCGTTCCAGTCCCTAATGAACTCTGAAATTTTCTTATCGCAGAAAGCAAATCACAGGACTCTCCTTTTCCCATGCTCGTGATGTCTTTTTAGTGACTTCACATTCTCTGAGCTATATTTAGTGTTTAAATACTTGTTCCTTAAGAGCAAAGCTCCCCCTGCCCATTTGTGGTCTGGGAATAAAAAGAATCTCCACAGACTGACAGTGTTCAGCCCTCGTCTAGTGATCATCTATAGCCAGAAACTACCTCAGTATTTCCTCAAGGTAAAAAACAGACATGATAGCCTTAAAAATGGATGTAACGAGCTTTTTTAGGCGTAGTAAAATCAATTATTGCCCAAAAATATTTTTAAATATTTCCCAACCTGAAATGACCCACAACTTTTCTTTTTTCAAATCATAACCCCAGAATTTAAGCATGAAAGTCAAAACATGTTTCCAAGGCCTGTGTGTGTGTGTGTGTGTGTGTATTTAAGTTATTTATTCTTAAACCATTGTTCATTTTTGTATAGTATTTGGATTCTCCCCTGGGGTGTTATCCTCATAGTTCTCCCCCCATAATAACACCCATAAACCATCACCATAGTCCTTGTTTAGGAGGGAGGAAGCAGGAAAGGATAAGACTTTACCCAGGACAGAATCCATTTTGCAATCAGACTCCACATTTTCAAAACAGGTCTAGCTTCTCTGTCGTAATATATTCCCTGGTGATACCTCTAATCTCAAATGTAAAAAAGAAACTTCACAAGAAAATACAATCTGTCTTCTTTTAATATGGCATATCTGTTTTTAAAACAGAAAAAAATTCTAAAAAATGTTTCAGAAAAAGAAAAATCTGTATTTGTCAACCAAATTACAACAGGAAATCAATCATCTCAGAGATTTTCCTTAACTAGTTCCTAAAATAAACGTTTAGGACTCTTAGTGCTGAAGCAAGGATTTCACAGACATCCTTGCTCTGCCTGAGACAGAACAGCCAGTTGCTACCGAAAATAATCCCACCCCCCTCTGCTCCCTTCCAGTACTGACAAAATAGGGACGGACGTTTGGCCAGTGTCTCCACGTGAAGTACCCGCTGCCTGGAGTTGAACGTGATACTCGGTTCCTTCTACTGAACTTCAGTTTTGTCTCTAGAAAAAAACAGATGCAGGCTGAATGCTTTTTTCTGTTAAAGCGGCCATGTCTCTATGAATAAAAATCATGAACTTTAATGAATGGGGGCCAGCAGGCTGAACCCTCAGGAACACAGCCAACAGGGAGGTGGAGGCAGCTGGAGAGAAAGTGTGGGAAATTCATTTTAGAGGTCTCAGAGAGATGGGGGAAAAAGCTCAGACTTCATTCGAGGCTGGTCCAGGTCAACGTTGGGGTCCGTGGAGCCCTTAGTACAGCAGAGGTTTCAAAACAGATGCGCATGGCAAGTCGAGCTGGGAAAAGGGAGTAAATCAACAGGAGACAGACACGGGGCTGTAAAAGACAGAAGACCCAGGCCCCACCTGCAGGAGGCTGAGATTCTGAGTGCCTGACTCCCTTGATGCCAAACTAACCTAGACCGGGGCTACAAAGGCCTCTCTGAACAGTCACCCCAACACAGTCCCTATCAGGACTGATGAAGCAAGAGCTGTAGTGACTTCAGCTGGGAGGGGTGGAGGAACATTATAGAAAATTACTTATTTGAATGTATGACTCTTCCAGATTCCTTAAATTATCTTACTTACCCATTAAATTATTTTAGTTAGACAGTAATTGTATTCTCTCATTAGCAAAGTGGGAGGTTTGCCCTTTTGCATTTCATAAGCCTGAGAAAAATGCAGTTCTTAAAATCTCTTAGATAGTTAAGTTGTTAAAAATCACAAGAAAGGAAGCATATGGCTCAAAAAAAAAAAAAAATGCCCACACTTGCAAGTTTGTGTGGTGTTCAGCAAACACTTATCAGCCTATCCCAGCCATCAAGCCTGCCTTTGACTCAGGCTTGTGGACAACCCTCACCTGAAAAGGAAAGCTCTGCCTACAGATTCCTTCACCCCAGTCGTCCCCCATACCCAGCAGTGTGTTCCTTCTCAGCCTGTCTTACTGATAAGGGTAGTGACACAGTTGAAAAGTGTGTGGATGCCAAAATGCCCTGGTGGGCAGGGTATGAGAGAAAGACATGTGAGAAGTAGCATGAAGTGTCAAAGGTCACATAAAAAGAATGAGCCAGGAAAGAAAAGAAGAAACTAGAATGCCAGACTGAGAGAACAGGTCCATGTGGCCTGGCTGGGGGAAGCCCCCTGGAAGAGTGAGTTGGAGGTGGCAAGGAACCTTGGTGGGAGAGTGGCTGGCAGAGAAGCAGCTGGTGGGGAGTTGGATGCCAGAATGGCAGGCTAAGGGTGATCAGGGGTTGCTGAGGACAAGCCTGGTGGATTTGACCAGATGCCGCATGGTAAAGGAGCACATGGAGCCGCAACAAGGTGGCAGATTTGGAAAGCTGATTTGTGCATCAGCAATTGTGGAAGAAATTTGAAGAGCCTTGGAGAAGCAGAGTAGCTAAGAACACCGGAGAGAGAAGAAGCAAAGAGTAGATGCTGGTGAAGGACTGGACACTGCAGTGTGCCTGCGGCTTGGAGATGTCCCATCTTGGACGTGTGTTTGGGACTTTCAGACTAAACGGTACTTGGGGTGAAATAACTGGCCGCTTGTGGCTTTGAGAACTTTTTGTTTTCCCTGTTGAATTCCCTTGTTAATAAAATCCCTTCTTAAATTGCATTTTGACTGGCAACTGCTACACACGGGTGGGACAAACCTGAGCGAACCTGGGTGGCAGAAGCCGCATTTTAAATGTGGCCTGTTGATTGGGGGCTTCCGCCCATTTTGACCCAGTTTCATTACCTTGGAATCACACATGGCTCTTGAAAATTGGTCTCATGTTTGCTGACTTCATCGTGTCACTTTGCATTTTGGGGTGACAAACGACCCAATTTCTTCTCTGACCATTGCTCCTCTGGCTTTTCTTCTACTTCCTCTTCATTCCTTCTCATACTTTTTCAAGTTTATTGCTCTGCCTGCCTCTGGGGTGCTCCAGTTTCTCTGAGTTCTGTTTTAGGGCTCTGCATTCCTTATCCAGATAACTTCCCACTGTCAGTCACTTTCATGTCTATTGTTTCAACTACTGGCTGTATGGAAACCCAGAACTTTCCTCAGGACCCTAGAATTCAGTGGGAATATCATTTACATTCCTTAGTGTCGCTAATAAAAATTAGAGAACTAATTTTCTTTTCTCTTGCAAATCTGTCTCCTGCTAACATCCTTATGGTGATTACCAATTTACAGTTTGCACAAGACAATTCATCACCCATTTTCTAGAGTTTTATCTTGACAATAGTCATTCCCTGGCTCCTACTAGCTCACCTCTCCAAACAGCTCTATATTCTCTTTCCCAGGTCTCTTCCATAGTTCAGGAATTCTTTAGTCATTGTCCAGATTATTCCCATGGCTTTCTAGTTTCTAGTTTCTAGTTTCTAGGTTTTTGCTAATTTAGATTCCATCTGCACCATGCTCTATGTTAAAATCAGGACATATGGTGACAAAAACAAGTAATCACCTGCCTTGATACTTTTCATGGTTTCTCCATTCCTACAAAATCAAATAGAACCACTTTATAATGGTAAACATTTCAGTGCTATTTGCAAAGAACATAAGTTGTCTCCCCTCCAAAAAAGGGGGTATGTACTAAAGTTTACAGTGACACTTCACAGGACACCAAGGAAGCTCTCCTCGACCACTCTCTGGATTCATAAGACAGAACATCTCGGCTTCTGTTCTAGCACCTATTTAATACCATCTGTCTGTGGTGCTCAAGCTCTGTTTGAAGAGGTCCATGTTGGAGAAGAGTCATCTCAGCCCCTGTCCTAGAGGACCTCTGCTCATGTACCCATTTTACACTAATATGCCTCTTAGTTCACCGTTTTGAAGAGGAGCTATTTGGGGGATTCAACTGACTCTGTGATTTGCAACCCTTGGAATCACTTCCCCACCCTTGTCCAGTCAGCTGCAACCAGAAACAAATATGATAACTTGACTCAGACCTTCTATAAAGTTGGCAATGAAGGACAGGTTCCAGACTTGCAAGATCTAGAGGTGCCTCCAAATTTAGGTCCACTGCACAAGCAAAGCCTTGTCTTATCTACCCCAGGCCCAACTTCCAAGTCTTATTCCTACCTTTTGCTCTTCTATGCTACAATAATCCCAGAGTTCCAAGAATTCCTTAAGCTTTTCTCACCCCTTTTCACATTCACAAGTATTGTATATCTGCATAGAATATCTTCTTCTTTCCTTCAAACCTACTTCTGAACCCCAAGAACCATACACTTAGCAAATAATTAGTTGTCCCTCAAATTTCTGCATAAAAGTCACCTTCTCTTTAATGTTCCCTAAAAATTCTCCCCCAAGAAATAAGAGACCCCTTCGGCAGTTATCCCGTTATTCTGTGAACATGCACTTGGGTCCTGTATTGCCATCCACCCCTCTTCTTAACAGAGGCTGACCCTTCTTGAGGAAGGTCTGAGTTGTCTGTCACTGCCCTGGAAATAACCAAATTCCTACGGTGTCATGAGCCTCAAATATCAGCAGGACATAAGGAGAAAGAAATGAAGAATAAAGCTAGAACAAAGTGGTAAGATCAGACTTTATCTTCCTCTTTCTAGGAGCAAAACCCTGTGTTTGTACAATGTGCCAATTCTGGAGGTTGCTATGTCTGTCCAAAGCAAAAGTCTGACCAATGGGTGGACTGGAAGCTGCAGGGTCTTGTCCTGACATGGTTCTGGCCTCTCTATTCTAGTCAGGTTAACTTATCTCCTCAGCCATCTGTGTCCACGTTGCTCCATTCCTCAAGACCTGGATATATTACAGTCCTATGAGATTTCTGTCCCTCTACTTGGAAGAGGACTTTAGGCTAAAGGGAAAATAGTTTTTCTATTGCAATCTTCTATAAAGCATCAGCCACTTGTTTTTCAGAACTTTTGTCCTGTCTTTTCAGATATCTCTAAGTGCTGGACATATATTCAACGCCTATGAATTCTCTGGCTCCTGATTGACTTGTATGATCCTGTGACCTGAGGGCAGAACCTAAATTCACCTTGACTAAAGTCTCCATGGTAAAGCCTGCTGATGTTGTACTAACACTTGCCCTGTTTCAACCAGATCTTCAGACCTTAGGCTCTCCCAGCCAGTGTCACCCACTGAATGACAGCACTTCTTCCCCACTCAGGTGTCCAACAGGCTTGTGTGTTCAAGGAAAGATAACTACATGACCCAAGTCCTTTCAACCTAGAAAAAAAAGGTAGCATAGCGTTAACTCCTTGGAACCGATACAACATGGCACTGTCAGCCTGGAGGACCTCCTGGTTCACAATGTCACAGATAACCAACTCCTATACTCCCAGGACGGCCTCTTCTGGCAGCTGCCACACAATTTACTACACAATGGCAGCATCTGAATGAGGCTTTGTTCTTTCCTAAAGTGTTTCTTCTGTTTATTGTCCTAACGTTCAGTTCCCTGCACTGACACTCCCTGCCCCTATCCTGGTGTATCTCGCCTGCCGAACATTCCCTGAGCTTTGTCAATGTTACTGAATACCAGACACTCTGCAAAAGGTTTCTATGCTTTTAAGAGAGCCAGCGACACTGGTGGAGCAGCCTATGTTTTGTTGAAAGGACCTTGTTTCTTACTCTCCTGTCATGATTATCATTTGCTTGGGGTTTGATAGATTTGGGTCTGTGAACCAGAGTTCCTTCATGATTAATCTGGACAGTGTGTTCAATCTAACTTAGCAGAAAGAGCCAAAGAGTAGTTGATAAAGAGATCCCTCTGGAAACCAAAATCTCCCAGTATGAACTTACGTTGCATGAATCCATTTTGCCAATGTTATTTCCTTATTATTCTAGTAGCAATTCTCTGCCTATGGAGAGCATAAAAAGTACCTAGGGTGTAAATAGATATTTAAAGCTGATAAATATTAAATAAAGGTAGAAAGAGAGTAAGAAAATATTAGGTATAAGAACAAAGACAATAAGTAATAAGGAAATATATGTTTAAAGAAGTAAGGCAATAGGAAAACAGTAGTGTGAATACAATGGAGTATTTTAGACAAAACTTAAGGTGACCAGGGGAGAAAAAGCATGTTGAATGCTGAAAAAGAGGTGAATATTGATACACATAGTTTTTCCATGAGACATATATTTTTCCATAGACTCTTTTCCTTGTCCTTTTTTGTTTATACTGATAAGTGCCATATTCCAAACCACTTTAGTATTTCATCAAGTCATCACTTATTATTGGGACACGAAGAAGATAAAAAAATGGTTTTGTGTTCCCCCTTAAAATGCAAATGATTTCAAACTGAACTCAAACAATGAAAATAAATACAAACATAAATTTTGGGGAAAACAATAGGAAATTTCATCAATATTAGTGTTCCAACTCTGTATAATAAATCAAATGTTTCTTATTTATTTTTGTATATTTTTTAATTTTTTAGTTGATTGCACATTTATATATTTTACACCATTGTATTCCCTGAGATTCTCTCATCTCTTGTCACTCATGAACCATGATCTTAATCTCTTGTACCCATTCCTCCCTCAATTTTACCCCTCTCTTGCTCTATGCTTCAGATCTGCTGACATTTTTTTAAAATTTTACTTGTCCTTTTGTTTGGGAATCAAACATTTTTAATTCCATTTGCTGACCTGTCTTCCTTGCTCCTTGTCTCATCCCTATATCTCCTATTGTTTTCTCCAAATGTATATACATACATAAACTGATTTGCCTATAATATGCCCCATTAAATATATCACAGGATATGGATCTATTTTTTTGTATGTAAAATATATTTGATGTCTTTAAAGCTGTTAGAAAAATCGAAGAACACCATCATGACGAGCTAGTATTGTGCTCACACGTCACCAACAAGTGAAAGTATTCCTGGGGACTCTCAACTTCGATCCTACTTTGAAGTGATTCCTAGGTTGTATTACACATAGGGTTGCATCAGAAATTTACCATTCCACAGTAGATTTGAAACATAAATCCCTATCATGTCCCTACATGTATATACTCCTCCCGGGCTGACACAAATCCCTAGGAGTCTTTATTGACCTGAACATGCCCTAGATCCTAACTGACTTCAGCTGTTTCATAAGTAAGATAAGCTGGAGTCCAGATAATAAAACCAGGAACACCTGCACAGGACAACTGACGACTGCTGCCCAGTAGAGTCACCAGTACTCTGATGATCCTGATTTCCCCAAGGACTCAATCAAGAACTGAGCCCTGAAAGCAGAGTTCTAAATTGCTTACCATAGCTATAATGACACTCGCCTCCTTATCGCCTGTTTAAATGTGTGTGGTGAATCCATTTATTTAGTCTTCGATACAACACAATTTCAAATCTGTTAAAGATTATTCCATTTTTTCCACTGTCTCCTGTGGAAATGCTGCCATGATAATAATTGATGTACATCCAATGACAGTTAAGACTTTTATTTAAAAGACCCTCAGCTGGTGACACCCAAGCTCCAGTGTGAGTCATTTGTGGATTTTGTTTTGTTTGTTTGTTTGCCTACATGAAAAAATGTTGATATTACATTTGATAAATAAGCAAATGTGCTGGAAAGGATTATTTAAGTAACCATGCACTGAAGATTGCTAAAAAATATTTTTTCCATGGTAGATAATTATTTGGATTTTATTTTGACCACTTCTCATCTGTGATGCAATATTTTAAAATTACTTGTTGGGAGACAATTCTACTATGTCTCATTTATTGGAAGCAGAAGCATTGGTTGTCTCTGTTCTGAAATATCTTTTCAAGGAAATTTTGTGAAACAAACATCAGAAGAGAGTGTCTCCATTTGGAACAGAGATTTACTTATAGCCTTGGGAGATAAAAATGATCTTACTTCTTAACAGGTACCATACAACAAAAACATATTTCCCCTGTAAAAAAGAAAGCAGGCCTGCGCCATTATAAGAGTCAGGTTTTCTGTTGTCTGACTTCTCTACCATCTGCTGTATGTTCAGGTGTTACCTGGCATTCACATTGCTTTGTGGGGCTTCAGGCCAAGGGAGGCAATACAGAGAACATGGACATTCCGGACACAGCTTTTGTCATGAATGAGAAAGTCATCTATCTCTGATAAAGGAGTTTGCTGTGTTCTGTCAATACTCATGAAATTGGGGCTAGTTTACCTTTATAATCCTTGCCAGTATTTTTACTAAAATTGTATTAAATAGGAACGTACAAATGACATACCCATTTCAAAAATACTTTGTTCAAAAAATTGGAAATTCCTATTAAAGTTGGATTGTTATATTGCACCCTGCTAGCTAATAGTAGTTATATTTCAGAACTCCAGACTGTGTTGTCTAAATTTTCTAAGATATAAGGCATCACACTCTTGTTCATAGAAACGCCTGCATGACTCATTCTCCTTAAGAGATGAGCTTCTTCCAGTGTGTGCTGAGTGAAATCATTCAACCTGAACCACCCAAATTCCCTCCTCTCACTTCAAATGTTCTTTCTCTTTCCTAATCCTTCCTCCATTGATTTCATCACAGAAGTAGTGTGGTAAGTTATTGTAAGATGGCCCCAATGTATTGTTGCATCCTATATTTATACTCTCTGTAGTCTCGCTCTCTCACTGAATTTTTGCTTCCCTCTCACCCACAGGAGAAAATGTGAACAGGACAGAATGATGCTGTATGAAGTTCAGTGTTGAGACCTTAAAGACCTTGTAGTTTTCTCGTCCCTCAGCTCTCCTGCTAGCATGTGGGCTTTCCTGCTGGAAAATGGAAAGAGAAACCCTGCAGGGTACAAGAGAGATATTAGCATTTCAACCATCATTCAGGTATGAGACAAATGAGCCAGTTCTGTTGAATCTTCCAACGCAACCAGAGCCACTTTAGGTGAGCACCACTGAGACTGACATGAAGCAAAGAGGTACCATCTTAGGTGAGGGAAAAAATACCATGGTGTTGCTTTATAAGACTTTGTTTTGAGGTGGTTTGTTACATAGCAATGCATAATTGAAGCAGGGGTAAATATTCCTCTCCTTTTCCAGAGTTAACTTCATGTGGCAGAACCCTCTCTGTGTCTTTGTTTCCCTACTCCTTCCTCTCATTTGTGCAAATCTGAGAGGCACCACTCTAAATATTTATTCCCATCTACCATAACCAAAATAAGTCATCCTTCATCCAGCCATTCCCCACAATTACCACAAAACACACTCTCCCTTTTCCAATGAGTCATTAATCCATTAAGATTTTACTAATGACTGTGACTCAAAAGCCACAATCTCTGGAATTATCCTCTGCTTGTTTTTCTCCTTTGCTGTCCCTTCACTACCAGCCCATTAGTTAAAGGTCTAGCCCATTTGACTACTGGGTCTCTCCTGCTCCTGTGTTGCCTTCCTACTTACATCAGTGAGTTGCCACTTCCTGTAGATTGTGATAGTCACATACACCCTGTAAACCCTCTCTTTAGCCTTGGTCTCTTCCAACACATTTCTAAGTGCTGCTAGCTACTTATGTCTATCATCATAAAACAGACAAAAACTAAAATAAAAATGGCACAAAATAACTATTCGAAAAGGAAAAAAGTAAAGTCAAAATGAATTAAAACCAAAATAGCAGGAATATGTCCTATTCTCTTTCGAAGTCTTCATGAAATTTTCTGTTTTCAGAATAGAGTGTAACTCGAAGACATCATTCAGGACCATCTGAAACAAGCCCCAACCTGCCTTTCAGATACTTGCCTACTCTACATGCTCCAGTCAAAATGACAAATTAATATGCATTCACTTGCTCACTCCATCCAGAACTCTCTTCATTCTACCTAACCCAAGGGTTGAAAACTCCCTGCCTCTATAAGACTCCTCCCCATAACTTCAGTCTAGAAAAATTCCCTCCTCACTCCTTTGTCTTATGTGACCTTAATATAAATTATTTCAGAGATTAACACGTATGCCTCATATTTTGCTATCCTGCATATAGCTACTAGATGAACCTCGTCGCCTTCAGTTACAAGTGACATTTGATTGACCTCTGTAGTTTCCACATGTAAGACTTTCATTACTCAACAAATGTGTGCTGAACTATTTATCAAATAGATTCAGATTATTGATTAGCTCAACCTAGTGGTTCACTTTATTTTTAAACACTAAATTTAATATATTATAAAGAATAGAGATTTCCACACAAGTTTGTTTCCTCCTACTTTGTGACACCTGGTAGACTTGCTCCCACAGAACAGACCTCCTTGGAAATCTTGATAAACCCTGGACCACATCACCACCAGTGGATGTCATTACAGCTACATCTAGATGTGCTCTGTATGCCCAAGAGAGCCAAAGTCCAAGTTTCATCTTCAGTTTACTTATAAATAAAAGTACTGTTGCTATGGATGTGTCATGCAAAATATGCTACCAGGAAGTAGTGGAACAACCATAAAAAATGCAACTCAGTGAAAAATTAGCAACTCCTATCTCAAAGTATATAATCATGTTTAAAAGAAGATTTCCTGCAAGAATGTGGAATGGATCAGAAAGTTAAATTGCATGATAGTTAAGACAAGTTAAGTTTGTTGAGAGAAAATAAAGAAAAGTTGAGAAGCTATCAAGTCCTTACATGGTAGAAGTCTACTCAGAAGAGTACTAGAATGCCTAAGAGACCGTATAAATATTTTAAACTGGAATGACCAGATTTACATGAGAAGCTTTACGCTACATCAAGGAGCAGGAAGGAAGGAAAGATATTGTCAGCTTTTTGAAATTCCAGCATAAACAAAACTTGGGAAAGTCTTTTAAAGACCAAGGTGACTGTCTTTTCCTTTTCTTCCTTAAAAAGCAAGTGCATTCTTTCCTTACTTTAATGGTTAACTAAACATGGAATATTTATGGCTGATTCTGCTGAAGAGATTTTACTTGGTGATTCTTAAATGTTATAGTCCAATATGGAGCAACTAGAGACAGGAATGGGAAGTAAATAGCAGGGTTGGGACAGGGAATGACTTGCTACATTAGCTTTGCTAACAGAGAACTCGAAGTCTGCATGGCCATTAAATGGTGGGTGTTCACAGTCTCTCCTGGGAAAGAAATTCAGGCTGGCTCATGACAACAGTCACAGCAAGAATGCATAAAGATTCTGGATTCAAAGATAGAACTGGGGATTTGGAACTATGTTGTTTCTTTGTTTCTCAACTTTAGAGGTCAAACACATGTATGATATTATCACTTCCCCAATTGCCTCAAGTACCTAGGGTATAATTATATGCTTTGCATGCTCAATTTTTCCCCATTTCTATTTGATCAGTTTGTTTATTAGTCTTTTTATCAGTGAAGGTTGACAGCTGGAGAAAAGCAGAAGATAAAATAAAATAATTAATTTTGCAACTCAAAGTTATATGACACTATGTTTGAAAATAACAGTTCCATGAGGTCAGAGGCTAACTTTCACACTGCTCTCTCTCTCTCTCTCTCTACATCTAGATGAGTTTTTGACTCATTCTCAGTAGAAGTTTCTGAAATTAGAGGCAAAATGAGTAAGATTAGACATGAAAAATCTGAATTTTTGTAAATTTTCTAAGATAACCTTGTCCTTCATGTCTCTGAGTAAAATGGTAAAACCCCATGCATACAGGAGTTTGTGCCAAAGAATGTTCCAGTTTAGTTGTTCAGTCTAGCAGGGTAGTTGTGAGTTCTTAATCAATATCCAAATTCCAGGTTGCCTCAGTGTGTTTCTAAGACAGCAGCTCTCTAGCTATTTCTACTGCAACCCAGAGTAAGATATAAATTTTACATCAAGACCAAGTCCACACATTACCACACACACACACACACACACACACATACACACACATACACGCACATGAAACAAACAATTCATGGACTAATAATTACTCTTTCTATGTAAAATATACTGGAATGTTTTGTTTTTTATTCTTTTTTAAAATTTTTTTTACATATATAGATGGTTGCTGGGATGACTTCCCTCCCCCCACCCCCGACCCCCAACCCCTGATGGCCTGTCTGTTCTCTGCTGATTGAGGTTTGGCAAATAATTTCCTGAGTCAAGACCTGTGGTTTAAAAACTACCAGCTTAACTAGGACCTCTAGGGTCACCTTAACTAAGAGCATAAGTGTTATAAAATGACTGGCAGGAATCACCTAGATCTTGAGCCATATCCTTATTCATAAGATTCGAGGATACAACATTTCAAGGTGCCCTCTGCATTTGACTGGACTCTATATTTTCTATTTCTGGGTTAAAAGATGCTTGATGTCTTTAGATGGCTCAGAATTCACATAGCCACTCTAATCCAGTCCTCAGTTGTGTGAATTCAGAATCTGTGTGCTCATGCTGTGGCTGTTGTCATGGGCCATCCTGAATTTTCTACGCAGGAGAAAATGAGAACACCCACCATTTAATTGTGACACAGACTTTGAATTCTCTAAAAGCAAAGCTAATGTAGCAAACTATTTTCCCCTGCTACTTATTACCCCCTAGCTCTTGTTGTTTCATACTGAACCAGCAAGTAAAATCCCTTCCACAATCAGTAATAAATATTCCATATTTAATTTACAATTAGAATAAGGAAAACAATGGACTTTTTTTTAAATTATTTATTTATATATAAATTTCACATCTCTGTGATTTCTGGGTTCAACCCCCCTCCCTGACTGTTTCCACTCTGTCCCACCCCCCAAGTTGTGTACTTCAATTTGGCTGTTGACTTGTTTTGACTTTTCTTCATGGATTTTTGTTTATCTTTCCCATGTCCCATATAGTAGTGAAACCATTTGGTTTTTTTTTCTTTTTGACTTGTTTCTGCTAATATGAATTCTTCTAAGTCCATCCATGTTATCATAAAATTATCCAATTTGTCATTTTTAATTGATGAGTAATATTCCATTGTGTATATATATCACATCTTTTTCATCCAGTCATCTGTTTTGGGACATTTCGGTTGCTTCCATGTCCTTGCAATTATAAATAGTGTTGCAATAAATATCCGAGTACAGGTGTCCCTCTGTACCCACATCGAAGTCTCCTTTGGGTAAATTCCCGAGAGAAATTGCTAGGTCATATGGTAGTTCCATTTTCATTAATTTGAGGGTCCTCCACACTGCTTTCCATAGTGGTTGGACCAGTTTAGATTCCTACCAGCAGTGTAAGAGCATCCCTTCTCTCCACATCCTCGTCAGCACTTATTGTTGCCCATTTTATGGAGATGGGCCATTCTTACTGAAGTAAGGTGGTTTTTCATTGTGGTTTTGATTTGCATTTCCCTTATTGCTAGTGATGTTGAGCAATTTTTCATGTGCCTGTTGGCCATTTGTATTTCCTCTTTGGAGAAGTTTCTTTTTAGTTCATCTCCCCATTTTATGATTGAGTTTCTTGTTTTGCTTTTGTTTAATTGTGTGAGTTCCTTGTGGATCTTCATTATTAAGCCCTTATCACTCTTTTCCTTCAATTTTTTGCCATCAGTAGATTTTTTCAGAAAGGGGTTTCTGAATTGTACTTCCTGGAGGGTTTTTCCCAAGTTTTTTCCTATTTATGTTATGGTTTCTGACATTTAAATCTTTTATCTATTTTGAGTTGGTTTTTGTACAAGGTGTGAGTTTGTTGTCTTGGTCCATTTTTTTGCAGGTCTTAGTCCAATTTTCCCAGAGCACATTTTTTTGAAGAGGCTATCTTTGTTCCAATGTGAGTTTCCCCCCCTTTGTCAAAGATTAGTTGACTATATATGTGCGGTTTTATTTCCGAGTACTCAATTCTGTACCATTGCTCTGATTGTCTGTTGTTGTACCAGTACCATATGGTTTTAATTATTATGGCTTTGTAGTATACCTTGAGGTCTGGGATAGTTGGCCCTCCATTCTCTTTTTTTGGCCAGTAGGCTTTTTGATATTTGAGGTCTTTTGTTATTTCATATGAACTTCTGTAATTGTTTTTCTAGTTCTTTAAAGAATGTCATTGGAATTTTTATAGAAATTGCATTGAATCTGTAGATTGCTTCTGGAAGGTTGGCCATTTTGATGATGTTAATTCTTCCAATCCATGAGTAGGGAATATCTTTCCATTTCCTTATGTCTTCTATCTCTTTTACTTCTTTTTAAAGAAAAAAAGGACTGAGGCCAGATACCAGATGCCAGATGTAGAGGGCACATTTATTCACAGCAGGGCATTTGCCAGGATGAAAGCCACCAAGTGGTTATAGGAACTAGTGACCTTTACAGAGCACACACAGTTGGGTTTTGAAAACTGAAAACAGTTCCACTCTGGCAAGGATAAAAAGATGACTTCACTCCCAAATTCCTTTCTGCTGGTATCAGTTACCTTAACCTCTGTCCCATGAGTCATTGACAGATATCATCAAAAACCCATATCCCCCAGGCCACCTAAGTTTGGCAAAAGGGAAACTGATTACCTATCATGGAAAAAAACACCACCTACCTGACACAACTCTCCCATCCCACCTGGTCAAACCCCCACTCTGGGACCTGATTAAAGGTCACTACCATATAGCTAAGGGGCAGCTTTTGCAACACTAGCCTCTGGCTGTGTGCTTGTCCACTGCCCTCCCAGTTTATTTCTTATAAACCTGCTCTCTTCTCTAGTCTTCTACTCTCTTCATTTCTTCCTTCATCTCTGATGCTCTCCCTTTTCTATAAACTTAACAAAGGGCATGAGATATTACCGATAATGAAGATGGAGAAAGAAGACACTTTGGCATTGGCATTTGATGGGATTGATGCTAAACACAATGAGTTATTCTAAAGAGTAAAATTTAACATCAAGGAAAACCTCTGTGCTAGCAAAGCTGTTTGAAAGGTGGATTATGATATGCAATACCTAAAATAAATATACATCCCTAAAGCACTGTTATTTATCTCTAATAGGAAAAAATAAAATTCACCCAATCAGGTGGACTATTTCTAAGACACTCAAACTTGCTAGATGTGACCACAAAAAACTGAAATAGGGAAACAAAGGCTATATAATAAAAGCAGAATTAATAAAACCAAAGGTATTTTCAACTCACCTTATTGTCATATTTTTTACACACATTTCATTCCTTCACCAAATTTCTCCTGAATGTCCACCACACACAAGGCTAACACATATTGAACTCCTGTGATGTACCATACAACCCATTGCTCACAGTGCTCATGGGGACATGTGGACATAAACACACTAGTGATGTCCTGCACAACATGATGGGTGCTGTAATGAGTGAGGTGCAAAACAAGTACAAAGTCAGCAAAAAGGAGTTTGAGAAATTTACAGAGGACTTAGTGCCTGAGCATGAATGGATAAATAGAAACTGATCAGATGGATAAGAAATGAGGGCATTGAAGACAAAGGAAACACCCTGTTCAGTTATGAAAGCATTAAAAGAACATGCAAATTTGCCTATAGTTCAAGAAAAGGAGCTGAAGATTAGTCTGTAACCCTTGCTGGGAAAGAGATCTAGAGGAAGGACATTGATTGGTGAATTGTCAACAAACAAGTCTAACTTAAAGTCATTGACCTGGATGAAAACACCCAGAAAGATTAAAGAACATTAAGAGCTGATAATTCCCACTGTGTGATTTATGCCTGAGCAGTGGATTCCTTGTTACCCTGTCCCTGGTCTTAGGCCATGTTGCCATGATCAACCACAGTTTATTAAACATCTACCAAGTATTTGATTATTTTATCGGTTCTCTTGTAGCTTCCGATTTTCCCAAGATCACAGACTCAGCGATGGATGATGGTATCAGTATTTGAACAAGGCAGTCTAATTCCAGAATCCTTGGGAACTTAGGCACTATGTTATCCTGATATATCTGCCAATGGTAGTTGCATCCTATGCAGGCATCTGAGCCTGGGTAATGATCTCTGCAGAGTCATAACACCTTTTTAAAAAAGCATCTTGCCTGAGCTACCTTCACCTCAATGTTAATTACTGAAAATCTTCTGTTTCTAGAAATATATTCCCTCCCCTTTTCTGGACTACCTCTGAGATTACTTTAAAAGTTGTATCACATATATCAGCTGTTGCTATTTGCCATGTTCGTAGCTGCATAATTTGCACGTTGCAGAATTAGTAGCTAGCAGGATATTTCAAAGCCTACAACAGAATCACTTCAAATGCATTAAGCAGTGGGGACTACCCTGACAGAACTGTGGGTGCCGGGGCTATAAATTTCCTGAGAAATGGAAGCTGGTTTATACTTACAACAACTGTTGAGTATAAATCATGTGAGAACTTCTGAAGCCAGATGCTTCATTTGTTATTTTAATGCGCATTTTTATTTTCTAAAGGATTACAGGTTCTATGTTATCTTCTGTACACAGAATCTGAGTGACTGAAATAATCTTTGTGTCTTTGTGAGCAGAAACCTTCACAGTCAATCAACTCTCACATGTCCTGTGAACTTGAACTCTTAGGTGATTTTAATGGTGACTGGATTTAAAAGTTCTAACCAGCCAGTGTTATGAGAGTGACAATTTAAATAACTCTCACAGAAGTCACAAAAACGCTAGGCCAATTGGGTAATAAAGTAGTTCCTTTAAAGTTAAATGAGTCATAATTTAGCATGAAGTAGATTGATTAGAGAAACACTTGGGAGTTGGCAGGCAGTTGGGATCCCAGAGTCATCTGGGTAATTAGAACAGTTATGGTGGCTATTGGCACTATATATACTGCAAAGATGGGTCATGTCAAAAGTCCATTCAAACACTTACAGGTTCAGAGATTCAAACCCAACTTGAACCTTTGGGTGTTTGAGTTTGTTAACTGTTGGCTAAATGCCACTTCCTGTTCCTAAGAAAAGAGGCTTGAAAAAGTCTCATAAAAAATGACTTAAAAGGCTTCCTTGACTTCAAAGGGCTCTTACAAAACAACATTTTGATGAGTTAAGTGTAAAGGAATCAGAAACATACGGATTAAATTTCCCTTAATAGAGTCATGTGTCTAAAAATGGAGAAAGGAAAAAGTAGCAAGTTCATCTTGCTCAACATGTTTCAAAAAATGTCTAGGCCAGCTATTGGTGTCCAAAGGCATTGAATTCTTCTATCACAACGTGTTAATACAGTAATTTCTAGAAAGGAGAGTCAAAGGTCCATTGAGTAAGGAGGAGCACATTTGCGTAGATCAGGTTATGCCAGGTCACCCTCTCCACACAATCCATTATGCCAGTTTCCACTTTAGAGGAAATAGCAGCATGTCACAGGACACAACCGCAAGGAACACAGACTTTCTAAACCAGACCTCTCACTCAGGTCAAGCCATTGTCATCAACTGACCATGCTGATACATTAAAGCTGACTTCACCAACTGACTGAAGAGAATACAAACACTCACTAGCCATGAAGTGCCATGGAAAAGACAGCATTACCTGTTATATATACTTAGTTTCCACATCTTTAATCACAGTCTTGTAGGTTTCTAAACTTTGAAAACAAATTTACTCGTGTTCATTTCCAAGTTGGGGGAATGTGTCTGGGAAATAGTATATTTGCAAAACATACGTGCAAATACATTACTTTGCAAAATATATTTGCAAAGTAATGTATTTGCAAATATATATGCAATAATATATTTGCAAAATAATATATTTGCAAAAATTATCTGAACCAGTGATAAACAACTGTAGATTCTTGTCAAGTGCAACTCCTCATCAATTTTTGTCACTAATTTAACTGACAGCTAAAATCTGATTTATTCTGTGTTTGCAAGTCTCATAAAGAAGCCAGTATTTAACCTCTGTGAGCAAATAAAAACAAAACCATGCATGTTTAACAATGCAGTATTAGCTATCAATGGATATAAGTTTGCTATTGGGTATTCAATACATCCCAACTTAATTTTTTGCATTTGGCCAAATACAATGGTACAAATTTTTATAGTAATATGTCATGATATTGTGGTTATAGCTATTTCAGCCCTTAAAAGAAAAATTTCTAAGACTGAACATTTCTTATTTTAACTTGCTTATTATATAAATTGCCACAGTAACACATAAATGAGCTGCCTTTCCAAAATAAAACTACTAGTAGAAAAAGGTCCTAATTGAATCCATAAGTATCTTTTCTAAATAGTGTAGTTTTATTTATGTCACTATAGTTTTGGAAAAGAAAATTAGTAAAACCTTCAAATATTGGGCTAATGGATCTATTAATATGTTTATATGTAATTTCAATAATGGAGATTGGCAAAACCTATGGATTGATAAAAGTAAAAAATATTAATTTTTTTCAACATATCTTCAAGTTTGATTGCAGAAAACATACAGTATTTTAGCACTACCAAGTGATCAAAAAATCAAAATCAAGTGTGGATTTTTGTTTCTTGACATCAAAGTAGTACCAAAAATTACTATGCCCTTAAAAATGTCCCATTACTCAAAGACCCCAGATGACAAAAGATCAACCAGGCCATGCCTCCAGCACCCCAGCAGAGTTTGGGACCCATAATTTCATCTACTCTTGGTATGGATACCAGAACAGAGTTTTGAATGTTTTCTAAAGGATGAGTTTTAGGAGAACTACTGAAACAACTACCACACAAAATAAATAATATCAAGGAATATCAAATGATCCAATATGTCCTATTATTACAAGTGTTCAAAAAAGTGATTTCACTGAATTAAGTATGAAATCCCTGAAGGGAAATGTTTACCTAAATGAATTCTGATAATCTCTGGATTACCTTGTCATTCTTCTGGAGAAGTGAGAGCAGAGGACAATCACATTCTAGACAAAACAAATGATTTGCAATTTCCTGTGCCTCATTCTTTTCTAAATCTTGAGATTATGGACCCAATTCCCTTCCCAAAGATCTTGAATATTTTTCAGTACATCTATTATGTAGTTGGGCTCTAAGATTCTATAATTACAGGTCAAGAAGCTTTTCGTTCATAAACACCTCCCCTTCCAGGAATGCAATTGTTGAAATTCCTCTATTGGAGAACCAGTCACTTGAGTTAAATACTGTTCCCTGAGGTTGTGCTTACAAAATTTATGCTCTTCCAGATGGTAGATAATTAAGCCACTAAAACTTCTTGTTAATTGATACAGTAAGACCTTTGTATGAGTTGAGAAAATAGAGATCAGAGAATATAAAGAAAAGGAAAAAGAGTAGAAGAAGGGGGATAGGTGATTCAAGGGCAAATTTTTCCAAATTCACCAATTTGTCTAAAATTAATCACATATTTATCCCTGGACAATAATCTCTACCACTAAAATTATTTTTCTTCCATATTTTAGAACAATTTTTTGTAAATCAAAAGTTGAAGTAAATTATCATTAAACTTGAATAATGCAACATCTAGAAATATTCCTCAAATGTCAACAACAGTACCTCTCTTCAGGATTTCATAGCCATATTCTATCAGCCCAGACTGCTTCTCATTGCTTAATTTCCTTTCCTGAATAACTATTTTCTAGTCTTTCAAAAATCCTACCTGGGAGGGTACTGATTTAAAAATGAGCCCAAGTAATGTTAGAGATCAAAGAAGTGGGTAAAATTGCACTAGATTGTCCACACATCTTTAGCTTACTCCTACTGGTGATAGCAAGATAATTTTCTCACAAAGGCAGTTCACTTACAAATAAAAATTCTAGGACTAATGGTATCCACTAGCTAGTGCAGTAGAGAAAAGTATGGTTTTTGATAAATGATTTTTGTTTCAGTATGTTGGGGAGTGTCTTAGTCCATCAGTTCTACTACTGTGACAAATGACATCCACTCCATAGATTCTTTTTTTTTAATTTCCAGTGAAATTTTATTTTATTTTATTTTTTTAATTTATATATATATACTCCATAGATTCTTAACAACCGAGATTTTTCAATTTACCTTTCTGGAGGCCTGGGGTTCCTGTTCCTGTGTATTATGGTCCTAGGCGTTCCCTTTTCTATGTAGGATACTGGTATCCTCATATAGTAAAAGGAGGTAAAGAGTTGTCTGGGACTTCTGATAAGGCATAAATTCTACTCAGAAGAATTTGTGAGTAGAGGAATTATGACTCATCGTCATAATTTAAGCACTTCCCAAAGGTTCCACCTCTTAATCCCACGATCTTTGACGGTTGGGATTTCAACATGAGAAGTTGAAGAAAACACAGATATTCACACTACAGTAAGCAGTAAACTACAAACCTTCACGTTTTCTCTTTGGAGTAAATCTAATAGATTCATTTGAAAAACTATTGTGCTTATAGTGAAGTAAAAGTGGTGTGTTCACATGGGCAAAAACTAAAAAGGACCTTTCCCAAGAACTATGATAATAGAAGTGGATCGGAAGAAGCCCAGCCATGACAAGTTAACCTATCCCAGTGTGGACCTCCACTGATTCTGGAAAAATCCTAGAGCGGCATATTAAGCGGTACAACGTGGGGTATCTGGGAGGCTGGCCCCAGCTCTGTAGTCCTATCTGTGCTTTCTGCTAAGGCGCCTGCGCAAAGGCAGCTCCGCACACAGAGTCTCAGGTGGCGAAGCTGTATCTGTGGAAAGCATGATGGGCATCTACAATAGCAAGACCTGCATCCAGATGGAAATCAAACCTGAGATGATTTCCTGAGCACATTTTCCATCAACCTACAAGTTTATGACATAAAAACGGACAGAACCACCCATTCCTTTTACTTTACCTCCTAAAGTAGCCTGCTCCACCATAAAAGGTAGACTTTGCTGTTTAAGGGATGGAGTTGGAAGAGGGGTGAAGGGGTAGAGAAGTGGAAAAGTGAATGTAATAGATTTACTAGAATAGTGGACTTCTATTTCTAGATCTAGGACATCTTTTTCTAAGTATAATTTTTACAATTTTACTTGTAGTGTGTTCTGCAGGTTCATATAGCCATACCTTCATTTTCCATGATTGGTCAACTACTGAACCTTTCTTTCTAGGACATGACTCAACAGTTCCCAGCTTCTTTCTTGTATCTGGGTCAAAGTATCCTCAATGTCCGGGCAACTTCCCATGGTTATCATCTATGCCTATAAAACAGGTATCTAAAACACAGACTGGAGATATTGAAACTCGGCACATAGTCGCAGAAAGCAAGGTAAGACTTAGATGCAGAACACAAGGTCAGAGAGCTGAAAGAACACACAGTTACTCCACAGAAGTCATCAGCTGCAAATTCCATAAAGGACATACGGAAACATTGAAGACAACAGCAAAGTAGCCTAGCAACTGATTTAGTTTGCTCAGATGGTAATTAAATTTCCCCAATTCTGGAAACCAGAATGATTCCAGAACCAGGACTGTGCTAAAACTTCCAGGTCCAGCTGGGAGACACTAAGTAACTCCAGCTTGGGAGTTAATTGCAATCAAACTTACAGAGCAGGGAAGCCCACCAGTGAGTTCTACCTCTTTTTTCTTCTCTTAAAGTACATACATAAGAATATGCTCCCACCTCTGACCTTTCATTCACTTTGCCTTATAGAATGCCTTAACCCCTCTCCTAACATTCTTATCTTCTTTCGATTTTGAAGGCCCAATACCACTTCCATTACATTCAAACCCTAATATGAACTCCCCCACTCTATGTATGCCGGTCACATTAACCACACTGACATTCACAGCATTGATGATGATTAACCTGAACAAATGAGACTAATAATACAACTGTTTGCTGACAAACTTAAATTTCATTCAAGAAGAAAGTGGGGCTGTTCGATGTGAAATGGGATGCCGTGTTATATTACATAACATTCTCTCATTTTAGGGCAGTGAATCACCCTGGCAGGGAGACTATTTAGGAGTAAGACTATCATCCAAACATACAGGTGGTTTTGTCTCTGCTTCCAGAACTCAAGCTTCTATTTGCTTCCAAATAAAAAACTCTGTTCTGTAACATGTATCCTTGACATACATAACATCAGCTCCGAGCCACCCCTTGTTTATGTTATTCTTCCATTCTATCCTGCATCATATCAACCTAACCTCTGACCTCATGAATCTTATCTCTCTTTGGTTGTTTCATTAAACTTTGGGGCTGCCTCGAACTTTTCCCTTATCAACCTTGTGATATTGTGATTTTAATAAGAAATATGGATTTGGTCTCAGTCCACATTTCCGGCACAGAGCTCCAAACATCCTTGGAGTTTTCTGAGAGTGGAGAGCAACGAATGTGACTTTCAGGCCTCAACTGTGGATCTAACCAAGACTCCAACTTGGAGGACTGCAACTTTTAGTCCCACCCAGCTGGCCGCTGAGGAGGGGAGAAGGACCTGAGTTTGAATTTGACCACTGGTAAGAAAATGTTTCTCTGAGTTCTGTGAGGTGCTCTAGCAATTAGTCAAACCCAAGGAGGGGGTTGTGGGGACCTCTGATTTATAGCCAGTCAGAAGTACAAGTAAACACTTGGATTAGCAACCAGTGTGTCTGACCTGAGAGTAGGCTATAGGGCATGACCCTTAGCCTGGGGACCTGATACTATCTCCAGGTAGATGATGACACATTTGAGTAAAATTGTAAGACACCCAACTTGAGTTTAGAGTATTTTTTAAAAGCATGGGGAAATTCTCACACACATTTTGAAAAATGGGTTTGCAAAACCCAAAATATCATCATTATATTTCCTTGCACTAACTATAAAACAAGTAAGTGAGAATATCTGTCCACAGATGCCCCCAGTTTGCTATCATCAGCAGTTCAGACTATGACCCTTTCATCCAGTAGCATAGAGAGCAAGTAATAAAATCACTTAGATGTACTAAGTGTATAAACTCCTATAAAATAACATGATAATCCTAATTTTAAATATTTCTTAAAAATAATATGAAAACTAAACTTAAAATTCAGAATAATACAAAGATGTTAATATGTGTACTAAACACATGATGAAATTAATATGTTAATTGAAATTAATTAATTGAAATTAATATGTTAATATGTGTACTAAAACACATGATGAAAAGGAAACTTTCATATTGCCTATCAGTTTTTATTCTCACTTCCAGTTTTCAGTTTAATAAATAATATACTAATATTTTGACAGAGGAATTTTTTGTTATTATTCTCATTTCAGTTTTGTTATACTTTATTTCTGATAATTTCTTCTTAACTCCACCTTTTGATTCTTCATTCAATTAATTAATAAAAAAAACCTTCTTACAATTCAAGCAGAATCAGTGAGGTATTTTTGCCATTAGTATATTAATATACTATTAAATAAGATCTTGCACTTCAGCTATACAGTATGCAAAGAATTAGGTTTTAAAACTGACTTCTTGCACCAGTCATGAATCCCCCCTGCCTAAAATTGAAACACTGATTGTGATGAATCATCACAGCATTGAGAAAGAACAGAAACTTATTTTATGTTACAGACTTAACATAATACATAAATGCAGGAGTTGGTGTGTGCTATAACAGGCTGATGATGGCAAACAACTAAATCTATTATTATTCAAAGAACACAAGAGATTCTGCTGATGATATTCCCATTTCAGTCTTGAACAAAAACATTTACTTGTGCCCAAAATGTTCTATGTAGTATAGAACATATATATACTATACACACACACACATATATACTATATATGTATATATATTTGTATATATATGTATATATATACTATATATGTGTGTATAGTTTATACATATATAGTATACTCTACACACATATATACTATATATATACTATATATAGTATATACTATATACATATATACTATATATATGTGTGTATAGTATATAGTTTTTCTGTAGTATGTAGTATTTCTTATATAATAGTATAATATATAGTATATAGTATTCTATAGTATATAGTATTTTTTTCTAAATAAAAAAATATCATATTTTACCTCTACAAATGGGGAGTAAGTCACCCCATTTAGAACAGAGAAAATTAAACTTCCAGTTCTGGAGGCCACAAGAGTACAGAAACATGTCAGTGTCCAAGAATATACACACAAACTTTTTTCAATTATCAGTTAGCTAGGACCTTTTTTATTTCTGTTTAAGTGAGAAGTTGAAAAGAAGCATGTCTTTCAGAGAGCTAAAAGTCATATTTTAAATCATCCCATTAAAAAATTCATACCATCAAGTTTTAATTCATTCTAACTATATGTGTGGCTTCCTCTTAGTGAAAGATATGCTTCTGAAATTAATAATTTGAATAAAAATTGAAATGATTTATAGCAATGGTATTTTCCTTCTTTTGCTTTTATCAATTTGATCAAAAAGAAATAAACACTATGAAAAGACCTAATGAAACATTTGTGGACTAAAATTAAATATATTCAGATTGATTCTATTGAATAATATATCTCCCAGATTAACTGCCAAGTCATAATAGGAAAATGTAAGGTAAATAAAAAGACATACTGGCATCTACAAAACAAAAGTATTGTGTCTATTCAAAAGACTTTCTGCTTTTTGCAATTTTTTAAAATAAATTGCATGAACTTTTTTTTTCATTGACAAAAAACCACTAGGTTTATGTCATAAATATCAAATAAACTAAATGTGTTCCAAGAGTTTTTGGAATCTGGTTATTCATCATTGATAATTCAAAACTCAAGATAATAGTAGGTGGAAGGAAATCAAATTTACTCAGGTGTGAGTCAAAAAACCTGTAGAAATGGTGGAATGCTGTCTCCCTGAATTGGGGAGAAGTAGGGATTTATGTAGGAGAGTACATAGGAGAGGGGGAAGTGCAAGGGTCTGCATCAGCAGAATTTCAGAGAAATTGGTAGAAGTTCCAGGGACTGTATTCATCTCCCTTTTTCTTCTATGTTTTGTTTTGACTGGGCCTGTCATGGTCTTAGCAGTGAGCTGTTTACTATAGTGACAAGGCTGTGGCTTAACCCTGGTCTTACTTCTATCTTTATCATGGTTTCAGTCAGTTTTGCCTGGTATTCTGGTTTTGCCGCAGGAAAAGATAAACAGAAGCAGAGTAAGGACAAAAAGGGCAAGGAGAAGGACATTTTGGTCACCAGGCCAGTTGTAATGCCTTTCTTTGCTTCTTGTTCTTGGGGTATTGATATGAAGTTCACCTTCTGGAACGGCTTCCAGCTGAATAGGGGTGAAGGTTTTAGTGGCCTACTGAAGAGCAGAATCTCTCCCTAGCTAACTTGAGACCTGACTGAGTGTCACAGGGTTGCAATCCCAGTAGTTTATTCCCATTACTTAGTTATTTGAAATGTTTCAAATAATGCCTCCAGCCTTTTGAAGAAAAGGGAAACGAATTCAGGAACAAGGGTCAAAGATCAGGAATTACTACATTACAGTACAGTGACCATGGACCAAATAAGTGTCCTCTCCATCCAAATCAATTAAAAAGACTTTCATTTATAACAAGAGTTTAGGGCCAGGACTCAAGTTCTTTCAAAGTAAGCCCTTTTTTCTCTGAATTTTCAGTTTCCAGCTGGCCTTGGAGCTCAGTTCAGGGTTGTTGCTATTACTCCATCTGTAAGCACAAGTCTCAGCAAGAAAGCTAGATAAGGCCTGGGGTTTTTTTGTTTGTTTGTTTGTTTTTTCCTCTTGTGCTCTTTAAGGTCTGAGAGCAATTTAATCATTTAGCCTTGGTTATAATTGGATTTCTCATTGCCTGTTGTAACACAAGATTACAAACTGGAAATAAATACTTTCAATTGCTAAATGGCATAAATTCTTTTTCAGAGTGGTAATGTGGGAAGCAATTATGAATTCTATTTTTCAGCTTAAATTTTTACATAAATTAGAATAATTGGGTAAAATAAAAAATCAGAGTAAAAAGGTTTATTTATCCCAGTGATTTATAATAAAGATGTATTAATTTGGATTTAACATGTTCAATTTATTTATAATTTTAAGTGGATAATTGAAACGATTATCTAGGAAATAGAATTATACCTCAAACATCTACCCAGTAGTAAAGGCATTTACGGATTTGAATCATTTCTATTCCTTAGCCTCACCTTGTATCTTCACCATTTGTTTCTTTGATAAACACAATAAAGACCTGTATTTTAGGGAATTTACATGTATGTAAAACTCATTTAGCATCCTGTGTCTAGTTTCATCACCAGCATAAACAACTCAATAGTCAATGGAAATCAAAGGGACAAATTTAGTAAAAGTACTCTTTGTGATAGAATGCTAGTTGATTGACTGTTTTGTACACTTCTATTAAGCTTTGATGCCCATAAAATGGAAAAGATTTACATTACTTACACACTCTAAAAGCTAGCAATTCTAAAATATGCACATTCATATTTTTTACATAACATTTGCAAATTCCATCTTTAAAAAAAGCATAACTTACCTCCAAAGAAATTATTTCTTATATTCTTATATTGTATCTAGAAGTTAAACAAAAATTGTTGAAGTTTATCATATGGTGTCATCAAGTCTATAAGCACAATATAGGGTAAATTTTTAAGTAACTGATTTTTTAAAACTGAGTCAGCTATTAAATAATTGATCCTTAAAGTTGATTTTTCATTCTGAAGTCCACCATCTCACTAGCAAAAGATAATAACACATTGTTTTTCAAGTATTTGACTTCCTTTATTACTCTTGAGATCTGAGACTATAAATGAAATTATTGTCTTAATTCTAGTGAATTTTGTTCTTATATTTATCTGTCCACCAAAATTTGAAATCAGAATGGAATTTTCCCATAGCATACTTTAAAATAGACATGAGGTCATTTGCATTTCTCTCCCTACGCTCTTGGGACCAGTGAAGGGGGATGAACATTAGTGAGGAGAAATAAATGAAAAGGGATGGGCATCTTGATTTGTGCTTTCTACTCTAGCTTTGCCTTTCACCCTAAGACTTGACATACAGAATGTCATGTCTTTTTGAAACTCCTCCGTAGTTGGACAATTCTTGACTGAGTTAAATCCTCCTCAGTACAGGGAAATTGATTGTCATGTGCCCTATAGAAACTAGTGGTTTGAGTGTAAGGGCTTAGAATGGCTCCTGAGGTTGCGTAAAGAATGTAAACTTTGCCGGGCACGGTGGCTCGTGCTTGTAAGCTTCAGCCTATGAAGCGGCCGGGGCTAGGGATCGCGGTTCGAGTCCTGCCTGGGGCCCGTAGTGAGACCTAGTCCCAAAAAAATAGCTGGGCGTGGTGGTGCGCGCCTGTAATCCCAGCTACCTGGGAAGCTGAGGCTGGG
>PVHY01008339.1:0-62205 GCA_004024945.1 Uropsilus gracilis
CATCCATCAAGGAGGACAAACACATGTCATTTGCAACAACCTGGATGGAACTAGAAAGACTTATATTAGCAGAAATAAGCCAAAAAGAAAAAGAGAAGTACAGGATGGTCTCACTTATATGAGGGATATAGGGAAAATCAAACAAACAAATAAAAAATGAAAACATCCAATGGGACTGAACCATGGAGCGAGAGAGGAGGAAGAGGAAGAAGGCAGGGGAGGTGAAGAGAGCAAAAGATCAAGATAGTTAACAAATGTTAGTGAAGTGGGAAAGCCCCGGGGTAAAAAAAATAAATAAATAAAATAAAACAACAACAACAAAAAGCTACACACACACTTACCACATATCAGAAGAGAACAACAGGCCAAACAACCAACAACTAAACATCAACTTAACCAAACAACAATTTGCAGAAAAATGGGAGGAGTGACTGAACGGGGGATACAGAGGGGGGATATGGAGGGAGAAGGAAGGGGGATACAGAGGGGCGATTTGGAGGGAGGAGGAGGGATCAATTAATTCACAATTGTGACAAATCAATAAAATGAATAAAAAAAAATAAAATAGGAGTGTCATTTCTGACCTCCGCCTATGGAAACAAGTGAAACTAAAGAGATATTTATTAGAATATTGACTGAAGTCTAGTGTCTGCTATGTACTCTTTTAGGATTTAGCGATGATCTTACCCAGAGAATTCACTAGCTTCTGCCATTTGCATTCTGGGAGGGGCAAGAAAGCAAATATCAATCAAGTATATAATCAAATACAGAGTACATTATTTACTGTTTGCTGCTATGGAAAAGAATAATGCAGAAAATGAGGGTGAGGGGAGTGATAACACCAGGAGGGTATTGGAACAATTTTAAAATGGTTGGTTTCAAGAAAGATTTTATTGAAGAGGTGAGATTTAAGGAAAAATGTAAAGGTGGACTCATGGAACTATTTGGGCAAAGAAGTCTCATGCAGGAAATTGAATGTATAGTTCCAGTCCCATGGATCCAGCATATTCATGTGTGGGGGTAGCAGTGTTAAAAAAGTGAGTGGCTAGTGAAATGAGAGAACTGGAGGATCAGATCAAGTTGAATGTTGAAGCTAATTTTTCTATAAGCTGTTTTTACATTGGATTACTTATGCTGTAAGTGTCGTTGGAGGTGAATATTTGTACAAAGTTATGTGTCTTAGTGGTGACTTACAAAGTCCCATCCTAGTCACTAGAAAACTGAGGAAAGACAATGGAAGATAGAGTCAGGCAATATGTTAACTGAGGGAGGATAGAAATGGAGAGGTCTGTAGGGTTGTTCTATAGAATTTCCCTGGCTCTGTTAAAGGGTCATATAGATGATAAAAGGAAAGTTACAGGGAATTCACTATTTTCTTCCAAACAAGAACAAGGTGTTATGCAATCCACTGATTCTCTATGTTTTAACAAGTAAGGGGCACCCTGAAAATCATTTAAATGAACATTCAATAAGTGATTGGGGAGATAGCTAAATCAAGAGTTTTAGATTATTAGCAGAAGCATTAAGAGACTTTTGAATCCTACTCCCTTAGCCAATTGATCATCTACTCACTTTGCTTTCAGTATCAGACCTCCCTTGTTTAGCAAGCAAGAACCTCTTAGCATTTATCATACTTGGTGAGTCCAATAGAGCTCATATAGGCAGTCAGTGACTATCTGGGATGTGATTTAATTAGTATTCACTATGTTTCTTAATTATTGGATTTATTGGACTATTCTAATATGTACATACTAAATGATTATTTTAAATATTTATAATGAAATGCTGTAGTCTTTAAAAATAAAAATAAATAAGTAGTGTCTTACAGATACATATGAACCAGCTGAAATATGGACATCCATAATGATGAAATATAAACAACTTGTAATATTTAGTTTTTGGCCTAAAGATCAAAAATCTTTTCAAACTTATTAGTTCATCCTAGTTGAATTAAGCCAATACAATTTGAAAACACCTATGATAATAATTTTTTTCTTTTTCTTTCTTCTTTTTTTTTTTTTTTTTTGTGTGTGTGTGACTAGGTCACACTATTTTGCCTGTGGAATTGCAGGCTAACGTTGCCCCAGAGTACCATAGACTAAAATGATCCCCAGCCTCAGCTTTCTAGGTAGCCAGGATTACAGACGCGCGCCACCACACCCAGATATTTTTTTTTTTGGAATTAGGTTTCACTACATTGCCCCAAGTGGTACTCAAACTGCGATGCCCAGGTCCAGCTGCTGCTTCCTAGACTTCCATTTACAGGCATGCACCACCATGACCAGCCAATAATCTTTTTCCAGAAAATATTTTGAATACTATGTCTGAAACTGAGTGGGAGATTTTTACACCTCTCTCCCTGGTGTGGTGCAAAGAATGCTAGACTAGAGAAAAGGACTCTGAATTTGAGGCTTGATGATCTTGATAACAAGTTTATATGGCATTGCAAAGCAGTAATGTAATTATGCCTGTGTCTTAATCTGTAAAATAGTTACCTTTGCAAAGTGCTTACATTGGATCCACATTACACTAGTATTTTTTTATATATTATACTATCTCATTTAATCTTCTTACTGTCCATTATGTAAGACTCCATCCTTAAGGAAATTTTAAATCCAATTATTATATTTCTGAGGTCTTCTTTAGCTCTAAAATTCTAGGATATTCAAATTATTTCCGCACAGAAATAGAATTGAAATGCCATGGAATAGTACATATTGGTAACTGACCAGGCAAAAATCTGATGTCCTTTCATCACCTGCCTTAGCATCTTAATAGCTACATGAATATTGAACTAAAATTTTGATGCAGTCTAGATTTCTCAAACTCTGGCTACAGAGTTGGGTATTAGTACATGAAATATGACTTCCATCTGTAATAATAGAATCACTGGGGGAATATGAGTTAATTTGAATATCACTGCAAAAGCTTGGGCAATAGCCCATTAAATGTCACATCTTTAGCAAAAACAGATTATGAAAAAATGCTAGTTTCTGGGAATATGTTCATATTATCTTATTATGGGGCAACTTTTAAGTCTTGTCACCACCACAACCTTACCACATGATCGTTAATGCTGGTCTCAAGGGAACAGAGGTATTGACTATGGCAACCCAAAGCATTCAGCTACATATTCCTTTCTCCATTTGCATGAAAACCTGAACTGAATGATTCTCAGACAATTTCCAAACAGTCATCATACAAGAAATATATACAAACATGGAAGTTGTTTATATAGATTTGTCTGCTCAACAATGATGGACTTTTAATGTGAAATGTTTTCCAGGAATTTTCAATATGAAAAACGAATTGCTAGTGTGTGTCTATTAGTAAATGCTCATTTGTCTTTGTAAGGGAGTCTGGAACAAAGGAAATGTTTAAGTAGATATAAATAGGATAATTTGTTTAAGTATAAAGTAAGCAGGGAAAACAAATTCTTATTTAATAAAGGTTTGAATTCAAGCATGTTTCCTGTTACCAGTAATTACTGCCTAACTTGATAAGCCAGCAAGTAGTTATTGGAAAACGTTTGTGAAAATATAGTATCACTTTACCCCTGTTGGCTTATAACTGGCTGCATGAATTGTCATTGCTTTTTATCACTTACTTTGCTTATGTCTCCATACCAGTGAGGAAAAGAAAGATCGTGGGTACCAAATTCTGGGACGAGAGAAGTTCAGTTATCATTTGCACTAATTTGAATCCCGCAAGGACACACCACATTTAAATGATTGATATCAATTCAAAAGGCAGACCTCCAGTGATTCAGTATGACTGACACAAAATTAATCTCTGCTGAAATGTGAATGAAATCATGATAAGAGGAATTGACTGAAGGTCTGTCTAGCAACTACACCATCACTAAAATCTCTGATAATTTGTAATATCTTCTCTAATAATTAATGACAAAAGTTTGAGTCAGGAGAGTAAAATAACAGAAGCCTTAAGGGAAATGATTAGGGCAACAGGCTAGAAGGCACATGTGTAAGCAAGTCAAGGGAGGATGTTTAATGTTAGGAGAGTATCTAAGTAGGGAGTATCTAGAAAGTATAGAGCCCTTCTCAGAAACTTTGTAAAGTTAAACTTTCCACATGCTTCAAGGTATTATATTTTGAGTTCACTGAAATCTTAACAATTTGCTTTTATAGAGAATAGCACTTGAAAAACTAGTTCTGGAAACAAATTAAATATTAAAAGTTTCAATCAGTATCAAAGACTGGAGTGTTTAATGCAAATCAAAATCATATACTAACTGGATATTTTATAACAAAGGAAAATTGGGGTGGTGGAAAATAAAAACAAGGAAAAATTATAAGTTATGTAAGAGATGACTTACATTTTTATTCACTTGAATCAGAGGTGGATGAATAGCAAGTAGTAATATTTTATAGCTGACCTATTTTGTTTTGCAGGAGAACCAAGACTCCTAAAATGTTAGGGATCCAAACTTTATAAATCTATGTATGTTTCATAATAGCAAGTGACTGTTACCTGACAGAAAGTAGTGGTAGATTTTCTGGTAGCATTTTTCCCATGGCAAGACAGAAATGATGCACATGATCCAATCTTGGGGTACCACCAGGGGGTGAAATGACAGAAGACTTCAGTGCAGGAATCTTCACTTTGCACCAGTAGGTATGAGCCATGGGTTTCCAATGTTGGCTGTTATTGTGTTTTAATATAAATATGAAATCATGAAACTTTCTTGATTATAAAGGTAGAGTAGAGCTTTCTCATATTGAAAAGTTCTAGTTTTCTGTGAGACATCAAGAGTGGATGCATGGGAAACACTAAGTGTATTTTCATGGAAAGATCAGAGGCTTTGCATTCATTTCAGTCAAGGTATTGATAATGTGAAGGAGAAATATCAGAGCTATTCTAAAAGTTGTGCCTATTTCCCCTTCGACAATATTTAAACTCCGACTCTACAGTTGGTGTTATTGCTGTTTTACAAGTTTCATATACAGATAATTTATTCTACAAAAGTAGATGCTGATTGTTAAAAATCAATAACATAATTGCCTATAACTAAGACTCATCACTTGATTATTCTCAAAGAGGTGCTGGATGTTGGTGGTCCCAGTCTCTAGACTCTTAGATGGGGTACTACTAAAAACTGAGCTTCTCATGCCATGTTGGCAATATAGGGAACAATAGCAATATACCATGAAGAATTTTTAAGTCAGTGTTGTCAAGATCAATTATCTGATGCCTGTATCCTAATACCAAGTATAGAGAAAACTGCTTCAAATAAATTACAATGAAACCTCAGTACTGCGTATAAAGAGGATACATGCACAACACCCCTGGAACTAAGCAGAGTAAGTTCTAAGTGAGTAGGATTTTTTAATATGATTTCTGTGATCAAAGAAACAAGATCTTTGCTGAGTTCTTAAGAAGGCATCTTGAAAGTAGAAAAGACTTCTGATTAACCATGGAAGTTCAGGGACACTAAATTTTCCTAATGGTCAAGCTTAAAACCAATTGATTATTCATAACTATGTAATTTTGATAAGTCTTTTTTATCACAGTTAGCTCTGACTTAAGATCTACTATTTCATGAGAACAGGACTAATTTACCAGAGAAAGTAAAATTATCATGGTCTCTATTTACATTCATGTTAATGCTTTGCAGTTTTTATTAAAACTATCCAATTATGTTTAGGGATCATTATCCTAAAAATCTCTTGCTATATCCAGTATCTCAAGGGTTAAAGAAAAGTTAAATAAATTATGCTTATTTCTTAAATGAAAAAAGTTTCATAAGAAAATGAGCAAAGTTGCTGTAAAGTCAGAAAAATACTTGAGTATAATCAACAAAAAAGATATACAGAAGACACATAAACACTGGAAAAGATGCACAATTTTATACATAATTAGGGGATTTGAAATTAAAGCAGCAGTGTGAAACCACTAAGTACATGTTAGAATGGTAAAATTAAAAATACTGACAACAAAATTATTTGGCAAGGATATGCATCATAAGCATTCATTACTGATAGGGATTCAAAATGGTATGGTCACTTTGAAAGACAGTCTGGAATTTCCTTAATAAATTAAACCTACTTTCTTATTCTATAATCCAGTAGTAATCTCCTTTGGTATTTAGTCAAATGACTGCATACAGATATTTAGAATGACTTTATTTTTCATTGTGAACACTTGGAAGTAATCAAGATGTCCATCAGTAGGTGAATGAATTAACTTGAATATCCAGACAGTTCAATATTATTAAACATTAAAAATAAGTGAATTAGCAAATCACAAAAAGACATTGAGAACTCTTAAAGTCCTATAACTAGTTAAGATTAACCATTTTGAAAAATCTAGACATGACTTGATTCCAACTATGAAATTCGAGAATTATAGACTATGGAAACAGTAACATAATCAGTGGCTATCAGAAAGGAGTATATTGGGAGGCATGATAAGTTGAGTACAAGTAATTTTGATACTAGTGAAACCATTGCTTTTGCGTAATGGTGCGTTCGATATTTTACAAAACTCATAGATTATGCACTACATAGAGACAACTGTAAGATAAACTATGGATAGTAGTTGATAATGATGAGTCAAATTTGATTCATTACTTATAACAAATATCATTCTGAGATAGAAGGTTAGTGGGGAACAATATGTACTGTGACAATTTATTTCTCATGGCCCTCTCTATAAAGAGGAAGTTAAAGAAAGTGAGTTTTCAAGTTTAACAAGGTTTATACTTAGAGACTCTGGTTCAATCCCTAGCTTTATGATCACCTACTTTAGTCATCATGTGCAAGAATCATAAGTACTTTAGTCTTCAAATGTATTGTCTGCTGAGTTTACTATGAAGAATAAATGAGATAATATATTTGAAACATTTGGTTTGTTTTTCATATGTGCTCTCAAAATTTTGTCACCTCATGATTTAATGGGTAAAGAAATGGAAAGTAAACATAGTATACTTCCCTGTTCATACTTCATTTCCCTCTATCAACACACACAAACCTGTACACAATTTATTTTTCCAGTGTCAATCTGTAGCAAATAATCTTAGATTTACCATATTTAAGCCAAATCTCTTATAGTTCTTATAAGCAGATGGTTCGTATATATAAGCTAATTAGTTTTTTTAAGTCTACATGCTGAGTGAAAATGTAGTCCACACAGTTTATACCATATGCTTAAGAATTCTGCTCTAAGATCTAGCATTTCCTTTACTTAAAAAAAACTGTTTGAAATAAATTCATATATCATGTTTTTACTCACTTAAAAGCACAAGTTAGTAGATTTTAGTATATCGTTACTTCTGCAACATCATTGATTTAAACTATTTTGATTCACTCTATTTCTCTGTAAAGTCAGCACTAGTCTACTGTCTGTATGGATTTGTCTACTCTGGACACTTCCAATATGGGTCCAGATATAGTCTTTTATAACTTGATTTTTTAAGATTTATTACAAGTTAGCATATATCAGTAGTTCATAGCTTTTTTATTGCCAAATAATATTTCACCCTATGGCTATGTCACTTTTTTTTCATCATTCATTTGTTGATTGTTCACCTGGGCCTTTGCATTATTTCTATTTGAGGGATGATAATGACAATTCTATTGCCACACATACACAAATATTTGTGTAGACATATATTTTATTCTTGAACATATATGTAGGAATAGAATTAGTCCTTTACCTGGTAACTCTAAGTTTAATCTTTATGGAACTGTCAGACTGCTTTCAAAAGTGACTGAACCATTTTGCATCCCCATCTACAATGTATGAGGGTTTCCATTTCTTCAAACCTAACCCCACACTTGTTATATCTTTTTTTTTTATTACAACCATCTTAGTAGATCTAAAGTGGAATCTCATTGTGATTTTGATTCACACTTAGCTGATAGCTAATGTTGTATTGCATGTTTCATCTACTTACTAGATAGACTCTTCCATCTGTTATATTTAGAATGAATCTCAAATATTTGAACTTATATGTACATTTACATAATTAAAATTTACGTAGATACAGTAGGCTCTATAAAATGCTATCATGTGTGATGCATAAAATATATGCATTTTGTCCTTACTATATGTAATACATTAAACCATCAGTAAATATATTAAGTACAGCACAGAAGTTCTCTTGGCTGTTTCATGTTTTTAACTATCTAAAGAGTACACAACAGTTCTACTCTCTTCTCCCAACAATCCTGCAGGGAGAGAAAGAGGCATCTTTATAATTCTTATTTTATAGACAATAATCTTGCAGTTGCTTTTCCAGACCTACATGGCTTACCAACACTTATTAGTCAAGTCTTTTCCATATGCCCTGTGTGTAACATAGTGAGAAACAGGATGTGGCTTCCCCTGGCAGCACTAAAAGAGCAGTTTCTTCCAAATTAGGAAGCAGAAAGTTTTACTTAGAGCATGACTATTGCGATATCAGGTTTGCTGGGTATAAACATGAAAGAAACAGCAAAGAGATGCTGTTTTATTTATTTTTTATTATTCTAAAGATCATTTCTTACAAACGTTATGTGTGGTGTATCTACATACAATATAATATTTACCACTTGTTATTATATATAATATTATACATTATATATAGCACACATATCAATGTTTTATTTTACATGATATCTAATGGGAAGAAATATTTTCTTAAAATTAGCAAAAAAAAGTTAAAAAGCTTAAATAATCTACCTACCTAAAATCATATACTTCTAGTATATGTGACTGTAGATAATAAATTTTGTGTCTTCTGTTACCTACTCTTCCCTTTCCCAATAGTAATACAGGTCTAAATTTACTTTACTTTCCCCCCTTATAGTTAAATATTGCAACATGCCAACTTTGACCATTGGATATATGGAAATTCTTGAAATTTTTAGATCTTACTCTTTAAAGTAAAAAGTATGCTTTTCATTCTTATATTTCTGTGCTGTCTGCTGACTGGAGCTTAGACGTGAAGGCAGGAACTGGAGTAGCAATTTTGGACCAAGAAATGGCAATATCATCATAGTGTGGGAGACAAGATAGATTCTGAATCCCCAAATCTGCAAATTAACCATGTCATCACTGAACTGCTTAGTTCATACTCTCTTATTCTGGGTCTTTGTTAGAATAGCTGAAACTATGCTTTAAAAAGGACACTACCACATCCAAAAATTCATGGTTGAACCCAACCCTTTCAATACCAAAAAGGAGTTATAGTGTTTGTGTTTAGTCTAGTGTACTCTCAAAAAGTTTTATTCAGTTCCTTCAACTAGATTCGGTCAGCACTATAGACACCTCAAATCTTTGTATCCTTTGTTTACACTCTAGATATGAACTGATAAGCATAGAGTAGACTGAACCCTCACCCGATAAACAGAAGCTCAGTTTTGAAAGAGTTTATTGAGTATCCTCATTTGTTTATTCAGTCAGATAGGCATTAGGCTGAGATTATATCATATGGTAGGCCACTGGGCAGGGAACTAGAACAACCCAACATGAATATGCTGTGCATATTCATTAAATTTTCAATGAACTAAAACATGTCTTTATAACCTCTCCCTCCATCTGAAATTCAAATGCTATATCAGTGACGTTACTAACAAGACTTTACCAGTATTTCATATTTGTAAAATTTCATCCTATCATTTGCTTACATTGATTCAATCAGCTCATATAAGCTCAAAAGTTGGTTTTGAGATACATGTATCTAAGAAGAGATTATATTGTCCATGAATATTTCTGGAGATAAAAATGAATATACAGAACATCCTGAGTCCAGGAGTAGGAAGGAACAATTTCATTGCTGCTTTCTCTTTTCATGGCATCATTGGAGCATTTTTTGCCCCCATTAATGATTCCAGGCTCCTGACATATCCATAAGTATTCAATATGACTGGTTCATGGTTAGGCCCCCTTGCTGCTTTCTGTGTTAGTCCCAAAGACTGGGGTGCTGGCAAGGACATTATGTGTAGGGAGGTATTTCCCTTAAACCACTTATTCTTGCATTTTCCTTAATTTTTGGTTCCTTTTGAATTTCTCCCCTTGTGTGCCTGTACTTTCTTCCTAAAAGCTCCTCTGCCAGCCAATAGTATCAAATAATGTCATTTACAATACATCGTTCCTTTTCATTCCTTTATAGGGAACCCAGGACAAGAGGTGGTTAACAACCGTGAGACTCCAACCATTGAAAGTAAAGAAAGCAATGGCAGGGCTCTGTGAAGGGGCTTTCAGCAGAAGCGTGTGTGCAGTTGTGGGCAACTGTAAGCTCTCTTTAGCTCTTAATTACCTCCACACAAAGGGCAGTATTTGCTCCTCATGCACATGGGATTTACCCGCCTACTTTTCATTAGTGTTAATGGAGGTCTCTATGTATAAATTCCCTTCCCTTCCCCCAATATCAATGGTGGAATGGATGCCAAGAGAGCTTTCTGCATTTTCACTCACTGATTGGTTTCAGATGGAACAAAAAAGCAGATCTCAGAACATGAACGCACATCCTCCAGACACTGCACACCACGTTTTATTAACACTCCTGGGACATCTTGTCTTGCTAGCTGTCCCAGGTGGGACCAGAAATTCTCCTCCTAACATGCCCCATTCACCTCCCCCCACCAAGCAATTGAAAATCACTTTTATTCTTTCTCATATCAGTGTGACTTATCCTATTTTCCTTGACAGAAGTAGATGACTAAAAAGATCAGAAGTCACAAATGCACAAGCTTACAGTTTTTTCTTTTTCTTTAGATTTCCACAAACACTCTTTAAAACCCCTGCATATCATCCTAGCTTCCAAATCCATTTAGTCTACCAAACCCACATTATTTCCTGAATATCCCTGCCACCTTGCCTGGTACATTCATCTCACCAACTTTATCCTTGTTCTTTTCAGGATCATCGTATTTATATCTTAATTACATTCTGAATTCCTGGAATCTCCAAATCCTCACCCAGATATTCAGCTCACATCTTGTTAGTATTTTATTCATTGCTAGGTGGAAACTGGTCAAGTTTTCATTAAAAAAACATAGAATTCTCTTCATTGTTATTCATGTTGAATTGAAGCTATACTTTCTACCTCTAAATCCGTTTCTTTCTTAAAAGTTTTGGTGGGTCTAACCTAAATAAAGTCTTTGTCAAATATTTCCCAGTTACCCTGGGTGCAGTGTGAAGAAGATAGCATAATCCATGTCATCTTTTTTTTCAATAACAAGAGCAAACAGCATCTTTTTTAGTAAAATACTTCAAATCTAGAATCAATGTTTATTTTATAAGTTTAAGCCTGCCTCACTTTTATTTTAATTAAAATTTTATTAAAGTAACAAAGGCTTATAACATTAGATAAGTTTCAAGTACCCAGCATTATAGTTCAACATCTGTGTATGCCACATTATGAGCTCTAGTAAATTTCTAGTTTCAGTTCATACCATTCAATTGACCTGCTTTACCCAATATAGCCAGAACTAATGTTTACAGAATTAATATATTTTAATAATACCTATCTATCTACAACCTCCCCAAATCAAAATTTAATCTATTTCAATTAATTTCCCTTAAATTTTTTTCTGATAGAACAAGCTACCATTTTATAGATAAAATTGCATATTTAATCACTAAATATTTGATATGGTAACCTATGATAATTAAAATGCTACTTTATAGTTTTACCAAATACTCTCATGAGTATTGCTGTAAATGAAACTCAAGAAAATGTTATTATTCAGGGATCATAACACTGTAAAAGGAATCAACCTATTTTCTTTAGTACCATAACGTGTCTTTTGTCATAAATCTATTATATTGTCCATTCATTTGAAGATTTTTTATATATCTGCTTCAGCCTGTTCCTTTGAGAGTGCTTCTTATTTTCCAAATAATTCCCATTCTTTATCTCTGACTCCATCCCCTGACTTCAGAAGTTTGGAATAAGAGTGATTACTCAATAAAATTTAAAATGGTAAAATTAAAGTAACAACAACTTTCTCATTCCTATCATCTCAGAATTACCTCCTTTAAGATACAGGGAAAAAATTATGCAACACACATGGTGGGAACTTTTCTCTCTGAAGTCTGTAGTTCTAGATGGTGACAAACCATTCTTACTTTGATTCTGTTGATAACATATCTCACTGGGTCTCCGTTTGCAAGGGATTGATTATGCCATAAGATGTGGCTTCAAGATGTGACTTCTCTGGCCATGTGCTCATCTCTCATATTCTAAGACTAAGAAGTATTTGTATGTATTGTGTTTTTTTTTTTTAAAAAAAACTCTGACACAAAGAGAAAGTAGTAGATCTTATTTACTTCTAAAACCCATTTTACTAGTTTCAAATAAACTGAGTATGCCTATGAAACCAATGTTCTCCACCTTTCTAAGAGCACCATGATGACTTTCCAATTAAGAACAAACAGGCTTGTTGAAAAGGTCTGCAACATGGATAAATTTTCTCTGACTAGCAGCTACACAGAAAGATCAGGGAGGCACTTGTAGACAGACCTCTGAGCCTGACTCTACATGGGGGTTTGTGATGATTGCTACTGATGTGGATGTCGGGCGGGGGGTGGGGGGTAGGGGGTGAGGGGAGCTAGGCTTCTGAGGGATAGAGTCCTGGGATAGTCTGGTTGATTATATGAAAGTGATAGATGTCTTAACAAAAACATGCACCTGGATTAGAAATGAAATAATTTGAAAGTCAATGCAGCACAGACATTAAATTGCTTTTGGCCTACAAGCTTAATACACTGGCACAGTCGCATAATAATTAAGCCTGGGAGTTAAGTTCTTAGAGAGCAGGCGATCACTCTTCTTAGACAGGCAGGAAACCTGTAATCCTTATATCCACACAGGTCTTTAAAAAAATGGATAAATTGAAAAACACCCTTGTGTCTTAAAAAGCCCATTGCTTGTGTGAAGCTGGAGTGAGTGTGTGTGCCTGCTTATAAATATAACTACCTTTCCATACAAGCTCCTCATTCATGTATGGGAATGATGAATGCTTGGGAGCCAAGACTTTCCATTCAGCCACTCCAGAGGATGTGGTTTGTTTTGTTATAGGTTCAGTGGTCATTGTTTACCATATGATAAAGGACTTTGCCTATAAAGCAAAAAAAGCTTGCTTTTCTTCCCGGTCTGCTTCCATTGACACTGAACTGGTATGAAAAGTGAAATGAAGAACAAAAGTAAGTCACAGCACCAAAATAGCACTTCAGGGTAACTGAGGTCATAGGCTTTTTCTTTTTTTTTTAAGTGTCCCAATAATTTTTTTTTTTTTTTTGGTTTTGGTTTCCTCTAAATAATATAAATACTATATACTACATAGTTATATACTATATATATAATTATATATACTATATGTATATATTATATGTATAAGATATGTATTATATACTATATAGTTATAGACTATATATATAATTATATAGAATATAATGCATATAGTATATATATATATATATATATATATATTTTACATCTTTGTATTCCCTGGGGTTCACCCACCACCTCCCCTCCCTGACCACTCTCATCTAACCGCCCACCCCCAGTTGTATACTTCAGTTTAGTTGTTGGCTTATTTTTGACTTTTCATCCTGGCCTTTTGTTTGTTTTCTCTATATCCCATATATTAATGAAACCATTTGTTTCTCTCTTTTTCTTTCTGATATGTTTCACCTAATAGGATTTTTTCAGTCCATCTATGTTATCTCAAATTCATCAAATTTGTTATTTTTAATTGATGAGTAACATTCCATTGTGTAGCTCATAGGTTTTTTATGCCATAGTCTCTGTGGTTAACACGGGGCCTTGGTCATATTAATAAAGACGATGCGAGAGTAAGGGTCCAGGGTATATATATTTTCAGTTGTAGACACCTGGTCACAAAGAGCATGGGCATGCATGTGTAAGTGGGCACATCTGAGCCTGCTAATGAGGATAAACATAGTGGTAGCAACTGCAGCAACACTATTACTACCAGCAACATTATGGTCAATGTGATTACAAAAGAGGTAAATGAGAGAATGCTAGATTGAGTCTAGAGAAAGAATGTAAAACTTTGTGGGGGCTATAGGTTAGGTTGCCTGTCTGCCTCTAGGCTCCCTTATTGGGCTGGTATTGTCGATCTGCCCACTGTCTGCTTTCCATACAAGTAAGTGTGTGGTGAAGTAACTCAGCTAATGCTTATCTTCATCAACATAATGGATAACCATGAATAGGTCTATATAGGCTTGTCTTACCATGAACGGACTTGTTCAAGAGGAATTGATAAAGGGTTGTTTTAACTTTTAAAAATGTCGTTGAATGGTTATCATGTATCCTCGCCACCAGAAATACAAAGATGTGTAAGACATAACTCAGTTCTTACCAAAATGGATATTTCATGTGTCATGTGGAGAGGTAACACCACACCATGTACTAAAGGATAAAAGGAACAAACCAGAGATGGGATACTGAGTCCCAGTAGTAGGCTTTCTCCAATTTTCTTTTGAAACAAAGGTACGTTTGTTTCAAATACTAATTCAAGTACCAATACTATGTTTGTTTTGGTACTAAATGGAATATTACTCATCAATTAAAAATGACAAATTAGACGATTTTATGGTAACATGGATGGACTTAGGAGAATTCATATTAGCAGAAACGAGTCAAAAAGGAAAAAAACAGAAACCCAATGGTTTCACTACTATATGGGACATGGGAAAGATAAACAAAAATCCATGAAGAAAAGTCAAAATAAGTCAACAACCAACTGATGTACACAACCGGGGGGGGGGGTGATGGGGCAGGGTGGAAAAAGTCGGGAGGGTGAACCTCAGAGATCACAGAGATGTGAAATTCATATATAAATAAAGTATTTTTTAAAAAGATACTGCAGTAGCTTTGGGGATATACTAGGTCTCCTGAAAATGGGAAAATTAATAGAAGTTATGGCTGCTATCACATTCTGTTGAATCATCTGGGAAAAAGGGGTGTTCATCCAGGTTTAGGGCAGTGTGGTTTACAGTGGGATCCAAAGCCTCCCAGCTTGCTACTTGTATTGTCCCTGACTTATAACTTCTAGTATCTGCTGTACCTGGTAACAAGAATCTCCTGGGTATAAAAACCTAACATCTTTTTAAACAAGCCTTAGGTGATTCTTATACAAATCAGTTTAAAAGAAGGCATAAAGGAAGGAATGACATTGGGAAAGTTAGCCAGAGATTTCATGGAAAAACCTCGGTTCAGTCTGAAAATATCCCTGGTACTGTTTTCTTCTCTCTAACCCAAACTTAGTTAAACATGGATTGGCTGTAGGGAAGGTGGAAAGACTAGGATAAATAATGGGAAGAGATGAAGTTGAAATCATATAATGATAATTATAACATGTGTTGTTTTCAATTAGCCATGTGGAGACATTCAATTGAAAGATTCAATATAAAAAATAATATAAAAAAGTCATAGCAGTCCTGGAAAATAACTGGTCATGGGCTGTTTTCCCTTGACCCACCCATCCTTCAGCAGGTGCAACATTGCAACAGTCTTCGTTTTGTTCTGTAATTCTTCTCACCCATCTGCCCAGGTAACTACTTTCACTCAATGGGAGTTGCTACACATGATGGAATGTTCATGCCATGCAGATACACTCACAATTCATCTATCTCCTTAAAAGAAATAGACAGAAAGCTAATTTGTTTATAGTCAGTGCCTTTGAGGGATCTGCCAGTCCTTGCTCTCATTCTCCTTTCATGAGCCTGGGCTTGCTGGGTTGCTGTTCTGTGGAACTATAGTCCTCATGAATACAAACATTTATTCTTAGAAGGTTAACAGGCATCTTCTCATATGCTTCTGATAATCCCTGCCCTACCTGGCCTAGGGAATAATGTTGCAGATGGTTTAGGTTGTTTTTTTGTTGTTGTTCAATCTTGGATAGACATAGCCTTGTACTCTGGGGATAGCTGGTGATTAATACACAGTCTCTGTGAGCAAGTGGCATGTATCTCATCCCTGATCTGAGTCTATCTGACAACGTGGGTGGACCAGCTCCAATGCTTCCTCTCCAGCCGCCTCCTCTGTGAAATGAAAATGATGATGTTAGCAAATTCATTGATAGACTCATAGTAAAGGAATATTGGTTCCTGTAGTACACTTGCTTATGCTTCTTTTCTTCATCAAAACATGGGACTAAACCTAAAAGCAACAATGAAAGACCCCAACATTTAGTATTGATTTCATCCTAAGCTCTGTGGGAAAAAAAAAAAAAAGAAATCACCAAATTCACATTTGTTCTCATTCTTTTAAGCAAAACAGGAAAAAATAACTGGAAGTAGATGCCATGTCTAGCCGTTTGCCTGTGGAGAACCATCAGTTGTTCCAGAGGTTGAAATTATAGGGCAGTGACCAGGGTTAGGGTGATAGAGAAATGACCTCAAGCAGTTGATTAGTTTCACATTGAAAAAAATGCCAAGGAAAGGATTCACGCATCTTTTAAACAAAACATTGAAAGACAGACAAGACTGGTGTTATACTGTATGACTACTCATCACAGCAGCAACTTGAGACTGACACACTTCTCAACTTTAAGGGATTCCCTGCAAAACGATTTCAAAACCTGAACCTTGCTGCAGTACCTGCTCTGTGAGAGTGAACATGGTGAGCTTCCTTCCTCCCTATGTAGGCAAAGTAATGAAGTGTTGGTTATAAACAGTTGAACACAAATATTAGAAGGTCATTGTGCTTCTAAACTTTGATATATTGAGAAATGTGAACTTTCGCAGGTCTGCGAAAGTATTGTCATGCAGGAGGCAGTGTAGTAAGTGGATTCATCTATCACTGGTGAAAACATGGGCACAGCATCACTGCTTGAAGGTTGAGCATGGAAATGCTCAACCCTGATTAAACAGCCATAATTCCTCAAGGCTGACATGGCTGGCAGGCATTGGGAGCCTGGGGCCTTAAAATATAAATTGTTAGAATTTATAATACACTGTCAATGTGTCAGGGAAAAAATTTTGTTGTATTCTCCCTAAACTCAAATGATTGGATAATTATTTGAACATATTTAAATGCTGATTTGAAAATATATTTTAATGGTTAAGGAAAAAAATCCATATATATATATATATATATATATATATATATATATATATATATTTCTGCTTTTATAGAAGTATCATGAACTCTTTGGATGTAATGAAATTGATGTTTCTGTAAATTCCTATCCTTGTTGAGGGCAGGATAATTAGGGATACTGAACAGTAGTCTATCCTTGAAATTTCAGAGATGAAAAATCAACTGATTCATACATGCATTTATCCATGGAGAAACCTCTTCTAGATGCCCTTTACTCACTTTAGTTCTGTCAAAGAAATAGAGAATATAAAGGCAATTCATTGAAGCAAGGAAACAAATGCACACATTCTAGAATCATAACTTGGGTCATGTGTGGAGTGATCTTGAGTCACATCCCTAGAGGCCAGGGTTATGTCAATTCTCCATCTGTCTTCTAACACTCAACATTTTTATATAGGAGTAGTAAATAATTGACTGGTAAAAACAGATTTGATTAATAGTCTGAAGATTTTAAGTCAGCAAGTATCATTGCTGATGGAGATATGAAAGATCTTTGTAGAGTCCTAAGATATGTTGTCTGATCAAAGCAATAGCATTTATTTATTTAACTCTTTTTATTTATTTAATTCTTCTTATATGCCTTGCTAGTTACCTGGAAAGATAAGACATAAGAACAAGGACCTTCATGTAGCTTGCATCTACTAAGATACAACTCAAAAACATATGTGTTATATATAGATATAGATATAGATATATGTATGTATGTATATACACACATATGCACATATGTGCATATGCTTAATGGTGAGTGGGGCTGTATGTCACCACAGATAGAGAAAGGAAGTCAATATGGCTCAGGATTTGTGGAAGATTAAATGGAGCTAGTAGACTATAGAAAGGCCTTAAATGGAGAGAACAATTTTTAAAGTCTCATGGAATATTCTTCAGACAAGAAATTTACAGCTAAAATCACCCAAAGGCCATATGCAGCATTAAGACTCTTTTGGGGGTTTTTATTCCATACATTATTATATTCTGTAACTCCTCTTACCTTATCTGAAACTCTTTGATCTCCCTCTTCCAGCCCAGTAATTTCTAAACTGTATTTCCCCCTATTCACACTTTTCTTCAAAATGGGCCTACTATGTGGTCCCATTGTAACCTGTCTCTAAGAGTTTTTTGATGCTTCATTCATCAAATTCTTGTTCCCTGTCTTGGATTCTCCTTAGAGGAAGGACTGGCTCTTCATTTCCCGACTTACACGTCTCCCACTTTTTCCTGTTTTACCAAATTATTCATGGAGTTTTAGTCATCTTTGCATCCTGTACAGCATCTCATATCATGTTTTGCTTATAATAGGTGTTTAAGTGTTGAATTAAATTTCCAGCTCTTGATCTTTCTATAAATAACAGGGAAGTTAAATAATTCTCAGTACATAAAAATAGAAAAAGTAAATGTCATTTTCCTTAGGACTGAGCAGATAAGTACTAATAGATTAGAGCCCTGAAAGATTGGGTCTGTCTTACTGTCTTTTCAGAACCTTTTGCAACACCTGGCTCAGAAGAGGTGTTGAAAATGTTTGATGGATGTATGATTATGCATGGGTGGCCTGTAGGTTACCCAGGTACTTCACAGAGGTCATATATGTGTCATGTCTGCACCTGTCAGCACTGTCTGGTTTTTTCAGGTTCCCAAGGGTGCTTTTAGGGATATGAGTCAAGACCTATTCAGAGTCTGTGTGCTCCACCCAGGTCAAGCCTCTTTCTGTACTTCCACTGAAATCACTCTTTGCAAAAAGGTAAGCTAGTGAAGCTAATGGAAATAAACACAAACATTAAACAAGTTCTGGATCCTCATACTCCAAAAAAAGCAGGTCCTGCTAGTGATGAGAACATATAATAAAACCCAGGATGCATATCTTATTTATTTTGCCTTTATCTTAAAGACAAAATAGCTGAGATTTTTGTGATCCATTTTTCATGTTTCATGTTCTTTCTACAATGACCTGTGTCTTTCATTACCAGATTGAATATTAAAATGAAATATTTGCCATGTGACTCATGGGTTTTCCCTGTTATAGAGTCTGGAAAAGCACACAAACCACTTTTTCTGAGAAAGCATTTCTTAGTTGAGGCATAAAATCACAACAGATTCCCTGATTATGCAGAATCATGACACTAAGATGTTTCCTGTAAAAAATAAACAGAAATACTATTTTAAAGTTCTTTAAATACAGAACAATGGTGATGAAATATCTCATTTGTACCAAAGTTACCCATATTTAGATATACTACACTAGAGAAATCTAATGTTAAATGAATCCTATTCATAATGTTTATACTTGTAATCACATTCAAAAGAATATTTAATTCCAAAACCAAGTTCACAGGTACTTACTGAGAACTCTGAGATGCTTTAAACATTTTAAGAGTTTTTATCTCTATTTATTTTGCAACTGTGTCTTGGCACTTCTATACTCCGTCCTTCTGCCATGTTTTATCATGTTGACCAAGCCCGGCCTCATCCTGGATTCCTAGACACTTTTTATGTCCCAGAAGGGACCAAGTGATTGACTCTTGTGAACAGGTGTAAACACTTGTTACACTGAACCCACAATCAAGAATTTAAGTCAATTCTGAAGATACATTTGATGAACTAAAAGTATTCATTAATACAAAATCTTACCAGACTGGGAACTGGTCTCAGAGCCTTTGGCAAACATATTGAAGCAGATTCAAGGTAGATGAACTCAATGAACTAAGGACTCAGTAACTGTTGGGTTTGGAGTGCTGAGAAATGAATGTGCTGATCTTCTGATAGTGAGTAAAACTTCAGGACTTGGGAACACAAAGTTTTGGGCCCTGTAGTACAGTATCTCTCATTGTACAGAGTCTAAGGACAGGTGAAGAGGACTATATGGCTATCAACGCCGTTAATTAAGCAACACTAATAGTGTATGTGTGTCTATCTTAATGCTTGATAGATATATTGGGTCAAGAGCATTAGAAATGTGTCAACTATTTGCAGCCAAAACCTGTAGGGGACAGCTCCTTAGCAGGACATGTATGATTCATGGACCAAATCAGAAGCTGTACACGTAGGTTGACATTGCCACATGTTCTTCCCCATCATTCAAGGGGGAGCTAGGTACCCATTAAGAAGGTACCGTTATGCTAGATAATTGCATTTCTTACTTTGTTTTCAGGATGCTTTGGATATCTTGAGATTTGGACACAAGGGCAATGGAAAGAATGAATATATAGATTAAATTAAAGAATGCTTATTTTAGTGGATCAAAGAGTTACAGTTATGTAATTATACAAGACAAATTATAAGAAGGCTTGAATTTGAAAAGATGTCTGATAGGCATTATTAGATTATATTATAAATATATCTATATATGCGTAATACATATTATCTCTTTCGATCTATAATGATATGTATATCTATTGCATTGGTCACTGTAATATTTTTCCCAAGTATCTACATTTGCCTCCAATTCTGTGCCTGTTGTACAAAATGTGAAAGTTTTTTTTTTGGCATTATTATGATTTTATTTGTATTTTGGGATGCATATGTGAATTTTTAAATTAAAATATATATCATCTGTTGTTATAAATAAATTTAGTTTAAAATTTCCAAAATACTACCATTTTTCTAAAATGGTAAAATGTGAATTTTGAAAATTTTCTTATAGAAAGGTAATGAATTTGATAAATCTTTAGTAGAATTAAATGAACAATGGAAAGGAACTTTTAATCTTATTATGGAATTTCTATTTTCAAGTATAAAATATTAAAGTGGGGATTAGAAGTCACCTGTGAGACCTCTACAGCTAATCAGTTTCACAATTAGACAGTCACTCAGAACTCCTCTTTCTAAAGCACCAGGGAATAAACTCAATAAGTAACTGTGGGGCTAACCAACCCCCTAACCAGTGTTAGGGATGATGTGGTGGTAAAAAGTTGACCAGTGATAATTATAAAACATAGCTGATGGAACTTGGCAGAAAGCATTACCCAGTACTATGCTTCATTATGTTCCTAGTCTTTTCTGAATCCATTCATATTTAATTAGTTTGAAAATTAAAAACCGACCGTTTCTGGTAACTTAAACCCAGATCCCGAAGTACATACAAAATGAAGGTGGCCTGTTTCTAATATTATATTGGTATTTTCAGTCTTTAGAGTCTTTCCATGTCCAGGTCAAGCAATGGAATTGCAGAGAAGATAAACATTATGTGTGCCTCTTGCTGTCTACGCTGTAAAACAATCTGGATTAAGATATGTGCATACATTAAAAAGATTCTGCTCATTCTCTGGTGATTGTGAAGGGTATAATTTTGCCTTCTGTGTTATGTAACTCTTAGTTCACAGCAATTTCCACTCACACCAGTGAGGTTCACCTTGTTTTCTTTTTATGGGGTGACTCCATAAATACGTGATTGTAAAATGGCAGTAAACAGGCATTGCAAGACCTTCATTCCACTCCTCATCATTCTGACTTGATGCCACATACTGAATAAAGTGCCAAGCCCTCATTTTTCTCACACTGTATTGAAAATCACCCAGCCTGTCTCTTTCCATCAGCCCATAAACACAGGAAAGCAATAGGTCTCAGAGACATTCAGATAGACCAAAGACTGTTCATGAACCACATGGAATTGGGTACACATTCAAAGATGTGTCTGCCTCTGCCCAGACTGGCTAAATGTGGGTAAATTGTCCACATATGCAAGCCAGCTGTGGCCTCCATCTGAAGTAGGAATTCCAGTGGGTCAGAGAGAAGAGCTTTAAAGTCCTCTGCTGGGAAGACATATGGTGGTGCAGGTGGGTTCTTGTATGGTCCAAATGTCAGAATGCAGCGAAGGAAGGTTGGCCATGCTGACCCATCTTCCTATTATTTTCATCTGCACTGTGTATCAGCACAGTTCTGTGTATTACTTAAGACAAGTCCTCTAGAAACCAAAGGCTTTTGTTCTTTTTCTAGGCAGCTGAAAATCACCTAGTGGAGTTGGACACAGAATATATGTTCTTTGTTTAGTTCTTCCTTTATATTTGAAAATGCGGCATACTTCAGGAAATAGCAGGATGGTGGGAATTATTTCACTTTTGCTTAGAACTTGGCCAATTGTGTTTGCTTAGAGAGAGGGAAGGAACTCAAAGTGAGGGCATTTCTTTTGAGGAGGATGGTCACCTCTGACCCCTATTCTGATGTGACCCCTGGAGAACTGCATCAATCAGACTTGGGACTGATAGTGACATGGGAAAATGGAGAAGGATTAAAGTCAAGGAGTTTTTTACATGAATATGTAGGAGTTCACAAAAATTATTAAGGGTATTAATAATAATTTAAGAGTTTCTTTAAGGCGCTCAAGAATAATATAAAAGGAAAAAGACAAACTGTTTTTACGTGTGAGAGACAAGCCATAGAAGGAATGAACAAATCATGCATTAATAAACAGATTGAGAGTTCCTTTGGGATGTCTGAATTTAAGAGTTTCCTCCCACATCTCAACTCCAGTTGCCTATATGAAATCCTTTCATACCATGGTCAATACAAGAGTTATATGGCTGCCTGTTTCAATCCTTCCTCTTTAAATCTTCATTAGAGCTCCATCAGGCATCTCCATCTTTATGAGAAAGAAGGTTATGGTAACTATTTTTCAACAACTATGAATCCTCATTCTGGGCTTTTTCTCAATTTTATTTCTTACTTTAACCCATCACCACTCTCCATATTTTCAGTAATAATCCAGTTGTCATGAGAAATTCATTACCACATTTTCTTCCAGGTAAAATTATATTTTAGGATCAAAAAAATATTGGACAGTCCATCAAATAGGGAATTTGAGGTGTGTTCCTGCGCAGACATGTGGACTTGGGATTTTGAGTGATCCCTGTCTCAACTCTCTATTTGTTTAAGAAAAGTTTCCATCAGAGAACTGTATGATACATCAGATGTCTATGCCTTATGGAAAGATGATAAGTCTTTACTTGAGATACTCAAATTCCAACACAGATTTGTCTTGTCTTTTCTCCATATGGCATAGAGCAAGACTGTGGTACCAGCACGAATAGGGATTTGTATTGTTTTCTACCAGTTCTATTTTCTCAAATAGAATAAAGATGTTTCCATAACATTTTGACTAAACCATTTCTCTCTTAAAGAAGTCTTGTTATACCAAAATAATACTTGCTAGGCTCTTTGGGGAGTGGGAAACAATTTGAATTATCAATATGCTTCTCCGATTTGCTTTATATAACCAAGTGGCTATTCTCTCATTAGTGAAAATTGCAAAATTATGCAAACTTGCATCCCTGGGTATATAGATGGTCTGCTTTTCTCTCATCCCTTATCTCCTCCTTGATTCTATGAGACTAGTTATGGGTAATGGTTGTTCCATAGAAGTTTTAATCAAACCGCTTCCTCATTTTAATTTGTCTCCAGATAATAGTTTGCTTTCTTAATTAATGCTGTAAAAACACACATTATGATCTTTACCTGAAACATGTTTTGATTAACACTGGTACCTATGGTTTCAGTTGACTAAAGTACTTGTTCCCCCTGCAGAGAGACTGTGCTCTGCTAAGCAGCTGCTTCATTTCACCCCAGAGGTTACTCCCTTTTGCTAACTGTAAAAATGTTTATTTATGATAGAGCTTGTGAAGTTCTTCATAGTAGTTGAAATAAAATACCCCCCATTCTCTGAGATAGATAACCTCCCTCACTCATTCTTGCTCCTCCTGCTGCTCTTTCTGCCTCCCCTCCTTCTCACCCACAATCTCAATATCTATCTAACTTTGCACAATAGAATGTTTGTGAAAGTCCTTTGAAAACCACCTAGCATGATGAAAACAGTGACTACTTATTGAGCAATTCCTATGGGATTGGCTATATTATAAACATTATGCATGACATTATCTCTCTGGCTTCCACAACAATTCCACAAATTATGACCTATTGTTTTTCCCTTATACGCAGGAAACCAACTTAGTTACATTGTGGCTACATTGTGAGTGGGGTTGACACCTGCAAGTCCCTCCCCTCCATTGATCCATTCTTTGAGTTGAAAGTAGGCATTCTTGCTCTCTGTGATTCTGTGCACTTGGTATGAGACACAGCCTCTAAACAATTTTCATAGAACAAATGATTGGCTGTAAAAGACAACTTTCATTATAATATTCCCTCAGCTTAAAATTTTTCAGTTTATCACAAACTCCCTCAAAATAGACTTTTAGTTCTTTATCATAATATCTCTAATTTTCATGACCTGGGTTTTGCGTTATATTGTTGGAATCCATTCTCCTCATGCCTCCCCAGCACTTTGTGCATCTCTTTGGTCTATTTGCAACTTGCTGCTTGCCCTACCTGACTGGATCCTACTTTCCTTGAAGTCTCAATTTGGGCAATTCTATTTCTACTAAACCTTCCTGACCATCATCACTACCCCTCCTGGGTGCTGTCTTTATGTTCTCATAGCACCTTAACTGGATCATCTTCTTATTAACCTACTAACGTCTCTTCTCACAGACTAGATCCCTGGAAAAGATCCCTGGAGTCAGATACAGCATCTGTTCACTGGATTTCCACCCACCCAGTGCCTGACACGATTTAACAATCAAACAATTATGCTTACTGAATGAATAAACAGAGACTCAAGATTGAACTAAAGTACTAACATTGATAAAACTTTTAAGAGTTGTTACATATGTTTTTAATTCTTCAGAACTATATGCGGGAAATATGGCCTATTTCTTTTTAAGTCTTTCAATACTGGTTGATTTAGAAGTAGCAGAAGAACAATGTTTGGCAAACAAAAGTGATGTTAATTTGGCTAGAAAACTCAGGAAGCAGAAGTTTTTCTGGGGAAATACAGCTCTGGTCCCATGCATGTTCTCCAAGTGAATAAGGCTCATTTAAAATATATGGCTAGATAGATATATAGCCTAAAGCATTTCAAGCTAGGTTTCTGTAACTCCTTAATAAAATAATCCTAATACCCTGCCTTGTTTTATAGTATCATAACTTTTATCTTTTACTCTGGTCAATCTGTAAATGGTTGCCTGAGTTGTTATGAAACATAAATATGATCAGGTTGCATCCTTTCTCAAAATGCTTCAATGATTTCTCATAACTTCTTAATGAAAGTGTTAATAACATGTAGAATCTTTGTCTGCCTCTGATGGAGTCTTATTTACTGTAGCCCTCTCTGGAGTCACTGTTCTAACTCTTACACTTGATAATCCCTTTACATAAGATGATGTCTGACTTTTTCCAGGACTGGCATACACATTCATTTCTGTCTGGATATCATTCTCAACCAATGTTGTATCTGTTCCTACATTAAAACACTCATCAAACATCATGCCTGCTCTCCTGTAAAGCTAGTTGTTTTGTCCAATTCTCTCATGTAAATTTTAAATCTGCTTTTTTTAATCACTTAAATTACACTGTAATTATTTAATTGCAGACCCTATCTCCTTCTAGGCCTTTCCATCCTTGGACCCAGTTTCAGAGACTTGTTTATCATTGTAGGCATATTGTGCATTTTCTGAGAATGAATACAAAAATGCATCAAGTTAGATGATGTTCTTTTTATTACTTTATCAGTTTAAAGCTAGAGTTGGCAAACTTTTGTTGTAAACGATCAACTAGTAAATTGCTCTAGTTTGCAGGTCTTTGTAATGTCTGTCAGCTCTGCATAGCAGAGAAAAATCAGTTTCGAGAGTGAATAAACACATGGACATTGTTGCTTGAAAAAGAGGTCCCTGCTTGAAATAGACAGAAGACACATAGCTTTATAATAATCATATTGAAGTCCTCATGGTTTCTATAAAGTTCATATTTGCCACCTCTTTGGTATGATAGGGCTTACTGTGTTCAAATAGCGCTACCACGTTTTATTAAAATATATCTAGTCACATAACCAATGTGACTAGATTGAAAATCTAACATACTCTTATTTGAAAAAACTTCAAGTGAGATACTTAAATGTAACATTAGTTATATACTCTGTCACTAGAAAATGTATTTTTACCATTGAGTATCTGTGTTTCTTGTTTTGAGAAATGCAGAGCTTTACTTTCTTGTACTTTTCAAAAAAAGCCATTTATCAGTTTTATTATTTTTAATTATTTTTTTGTCAACAGTTTGCATAACTATACATTTTTGAAATATAATCTCATGTCTCCATATGTAGGATCCACCGGGTATCTCCGACTTCATCTTCCATCAAATCCCAGTGACACAACCTTGTCCCTGTCCTTCCTCTCTCCCCTCTTCCCTTTGCCATCTCATCTCTTCTTGTAACCAGTCTGTGATTCCTAGTGCCTAAGAATTATTCTTGCTATTTTGTGGGTTTGTTCTCTTTGGTTATTTATATTCTGCAAAGAGTAGAACCATCTGTTGTCTGTCTATCACACTCTCACTTATTTCACTTTGTGTAATTACCTCAAGAGCAACCCAATTTGTCTGAAAAAGGAATTACTTATTCTTTTTACATACCTGAGTAGCATTTCATTCAGTATATATTACATAATGTTGTTTGTTCTTCTTGTTGTTTGTTCTCATTTGTCCATTCTTCTATCATTGGCCATTAAGGTTGGTCCCATATAAGCAATTCCATATTTCACACTTGATTTTTTCAAAAACCTAAGTTCAAGTGAGAGTTCTTTCAAACCTAACATCAAACCCAGGTTACTATATTTAGATAGTACTCCATTTCTTTCATTCATTCATTCATTCATTCATTCATTCATCCATTCATTCATTTTGATTAGGGGAAAATGAATGCAGAACCTTGCTAACATGAAAGAGGGGGCTCAATTTCTATGTCTGGGGAAATTATAAGAGGTCAGTAAACCTCAGTGAGCCTCAGTGTGGACAGCCACTTTCCTGGTGATGGCACCTTTCCTGTCAGTAAGTATGAGGATGGATGCCATATTGAAGATCAAATGAGAAGAACCAGTCCTGATGGTTTATATACTTTTGAAATCACTCAAATATAGAATATTTAATGGTTTCCAATTGTGACTCTCCTCTCAGCACTGAACCAGCACAATCAGAAGCCGAGGGCTTGGGAAGATATGGGGAATATCAAATCAGAAGACTGTATGTGAGCAAACATATGGAAATCATTTAATTATTAAGAGGTCATCTTCTGGACAGTGTCTGCTGGGCCCAGCTGGAGTTTAATACAAAAGCCCCAAAGCTTGAGCTGTACCCTCTCTCTCCTTCAGTGCCTTTCACCAAAATGCCACACACATCTACTTTCTAATTAGGTTAAGCTCTTCACTACATTTGTCCAAACAAACAAAGACATTTTAACATAGATATGATATTGCCATGGCTACATTCTATTCTTCTTAAATACCAAATTACACATACTATACTTTTTTGTTTTGTTTCATTTCTGTTTTTTCAGCTTGTGAGGCACACAACAGAATTTTGGATGCTTTGGTTTTTTAAAGATCACACCATATTCAAATGGTCTTTTGTATGAATAGTGTATAATTTGCTTATATTTTCTAAATTTTAAAGAGATTTGTCATCAATGCATAAAAGCACTTTAAAGGCTACATTACTACATATACAAATAGAGATTATTGAAGCAGGGAACTTTTGTAACATGGGCAATTTAGGTCTACAAAATAAACCATTCTAAGTGGTTCTTAATTAAATGTTGTTCTTTTATAGAGCACATATATACTCCTGTATCAGAAAACAGAATTAATAGGATATATTTTATTGATATTCATACACATTTATCTCTGCAAACATGTTATAGGTATGTCCACTCATTCCATACCATTCATATTTTATTAGATATCATGTCTCTATATTCATTATATGTATAAATGCATATGCGCATATATGCAGAGAACACATCATAATTTACATACCCATATATACTACTATATTTATATGCACATATATGTGTATGAAATTATATAAATATAGCACTATATACTACTGTATATATGTGTATGAAATTATATAAATATAGCAATATATATTACTGTATTTATATATTTTATATTATATACAATTACCTACATGTGTGTTCATGTATACATATTAAGATTTATTGAAATGCATTGATTCCTATGACTATGGGGCCTGACAAGTTTGAAATCTGTAGGAGTAGGTCAGCAAACTGGCAGCTTGATTATATACTCTCAAGGGGGAGTTTCTTCTCTAGAAAATTTCAGGTGTTGCTTTTTATGACCTTTAACTGATAGGATAAGGTCTTCTCACATAATTGAGGGCACTTCCCTTTTTTAAAGTAACTGATTATAAGTGTTTACTGCACCTACAAAGTACATTTAGAATGACTCCTGAATTAATGTTGGATTATTTGTCTATTGTAGTAAAAGTTGATGCATACAACTAGCCACTGTAGCTCCTAAAATTTGGTAAATATAAATGAACAAATTTCTCCACATATATAACTTTCAAAAAGAAATAGAAGCAAAAGACACTAGCTAGAAGTATAAATTTAGGAAATCTTCAAATCAAGTTGAAAACTAATTCTGCCACTCTTCCGCTGTATGTATTTAGGAAATATTTGTAAACTTCTCCCATTATTTTCATTCTTCCTATGACTACTAGCTTCTCCTTTGAGTTTCTTGACTGATCTGGTGACAGACTTCTGAACAGTCAAGCAGGGTACAAGTGATACAATATTATTTCTGAAACTAGTTCATTGAAGTCTAACTACTTCCATCTGGTCTTTGGGGTCAGCTGTTCTAACTCCAGAATTCTAATCATTCTGAGACAGCTTTGTTACAAGAAACACTAAGTTAATCAGGTGGAGATGCTACATGGCTAGTTAGATGCCCAACCAGCCGGTATGTTCTCTCCATATCAGACTATACACTGGACAAAGTAATGAGGAAGTCATTGTGAACATCCTCATGATGTTAGAACAAATCCTATCTGATCACAGTCACCCAAAGTGGAGATTCTCAGGTAAAGCCACCCAACTGACACTATTCAAGTCACAAAACCACAAGTGATCAAATAGTCTGTTGTTTTAAACCAATATATTTTGGGGTTGTTTAAGCTGCAATAGCATATTCTCAAATTTAATACATAAACTCAGGAAAAGAGCAAATCTAATCTGTAACTAGTACAACGTGTATATCAGGATCAAGATAGTATATGTGTGGCCCATTAAGAATGCAGAAGGACTGAAACTAGTGCTTATGCACTCCATTCACTAGACAACAAGTCTTCTAAAAATATTAAAATTTTATAGCAATTTCTTGACTATTTCCTCAAGTAATAAAGAATTTTTTGGAGATTTCTGGGTGTGACTTTGGTAAACTGGAATGGGTAGATACATACATACATTCATACATGCAAACATATGCTGGCATGATTAGATACATACACACATACATATGTACATGTGTATGTGCACACATGCATACATATGTATATATATAAGGGTTATACTCAGTATAAAATATTTTGTGCATTTTTTCAAGATATTTGCTATATAACTCTATTAACTTGTATAAAAAAATGAATCCCGCCCTTTGATTTTTCAAACTTCTTTTAGAAATACTATTCTTACACAGTCGTACCACTGTTAAAAAGGAATCATGACTCAGAGATCATATGTGAGAACCATGGAGGATCACAAATTGGTCACATTCAAGGAACTGGTGGCAAATATCTGTCTTTTTCAGAATTGTTATCAACCAGTGTCTATGGTGTGACTTCCATTTTCTCCTTTTTTGAGTAAAATAATCTACATAACTTTCCTTTTCCTATGTCATAGTGGTACACTCTATTATTATAGAGCTCTGGAGTGGAGGTATATATAACCTGTGCCTTTCCTTAGGTTAATAAGTCTTTGGATTGAGAGGAGCTTTTATCCCCAATAGAATCTGAGTTGGATGATGTGAACTTGGTCTCCAAGATGGATGGTATAATAGAGTCAGAATCTGGATTCAATTGCTGCTTGTGAACATTGCTCATGGAGGAATATGAAGAAATTCTGATCAGAGGACCAACTGGTTTGGTTTAAAGACTCTTAATTTATCATCAGTTTCCTCAAAGGAGGGGACTCTTTCATCTCTTAAGCAAGGGCAGACCTTGTGATTTCTTCACCAGTGGATGGCAACAGAAGTGACAGTGTCAGTTATAGACCTAAGCCAATTACATTCATGTCACCTGTCACAAAGCCACTAGAGGTTGGAGAGAATATCTTGTCTGGCAATGCCATTCTCTGAGAGTACAGCTTCCGGGGAGGAATGCCTATGCAGGAGCAAGATTTGTGCCCTGCCTAGCAACTGGATCAAGTAGTCAACACTTACTGTTATCTACTCTTTCAAGCAGTTGTATATTCATGTTTTTCTTGGCAGTTGAATAATGACACTGAAGTCTTATTAGGAGTGAACTTTTTGGGTTCACCTGACAAAGAAAGGGGAAAAGTATTCCTTCAAAAATTTGTAATTTTTCTTCTGATTAGTTGGCCATGAAATTTACTAATGATCTTGTTCATGATATAAAAATAGGCCAGGATTACATAAAACTGTTTAGGGGTTAAAAAGGTTATGGATTATAATAATCAGAATACAAAAGCAGAAGACATATTATGACCAACATGAGGAACTTTGGTTGATGAGCTGATATATTCATGAAAAATAGAAAATCTTCATTTTAAATTTAATGGCATTGCATTGAGTTTTGCATTGATAGAAAACTATTTGTGATCACTTCATCCAAAATACAGTGACATGAGGCAAAAAAGAAAGTAAATGCAGCTTCAGCAAAAAGTGAACAGAGATAAAGATGAGAATGTCACTTTTAGAAAAATAGAATATTTTTCAACAATAATATAAATATAATAGTGTTCCAATAATATAAATGTGGTGCAACCAACATGTGCTGTGCTAGTAATTTTACATGTATTCTCTCAATAAATTATACAACTACTCTAGCGAATAAATACTACACACCAAGCACCATCATTGCCTTTATATTTACAGAGAAAACTAAAACACTAAACACCTTTTTTTAAATTTAGAAATTATGGTTTTGGCTATTTATGCTCCACTTACACATTGCTCTACTTAGTGGTCGGTCCTTTGTTGGAATGGAGTGTCATGGCTTATAAAATATGCATAAAGTTAACACCATACGTAGACTTTTCCCCTGACAACCCTAGTTATCACATAAAATTTTGGTTACATGGAAACTGCAATGGTAGTAAAACGACATGGAAAGGCCATGTGGAGAAGGCAGTCATCAAAATCTCATGGGAAGGAGGAAAGTAAGGTGATCTTCACGTCCCAGGAACCCTGAGATCTATCCTATTTACCTGAAACCAGACTCATGAGCAATAGTAAAATGCTTGTTAAAACACTTTAAGTTACTCATTTTTACAGCAACTTGGTCCATACCAAGTCATGTTCCATTGTTTAGATCTATCATTTCCTTTAAAAGGCAAGGGGCCCTACAAAATTAAATTCAATATCAGCCAAGATGAATTCTATGATTTTAATGATTTCATGTTTTTCTTTTTAATCTTGATTTTTGCTTGAGCTTTGAGAGAGGCTAAACAAGGTATATTAGACAGTCAGTTGAGATATTTGGGTTTTACATTATGTTGGGTTTTTAAAAATGTTTGATAGAGTTCACCAAAAAAGTCACCTGTGCCAAATAGATAGTTTTTAAGACAGTTTATGATAACAAATTCAATGCTATAAAAAAATGTCAGGCTGTAAGATGTGATTTTTAATATTTTGTCAGTCTTAGTAACTTCTGTTTTATAATAAAGTTGCTGTTTCATCTAGATTATAGAATCTATTAGTGTAAGATTATTATACTAATTTATTACCCATTTTGTAATTAGATTCCTGATATTAGTAATCTATGTCTTCTCTATTTCTTGGTCACAAGGTTAATGCAATATTGTTATCATATATTGTACTATATAGTAGTATAGTAGATAAATTTATAATATATCATTTTATTACAAATAAACCTGTATTAAAGTCACATAAATAGGCACTCTACAACATTTCTTCTAAGTTATATGTTTTACACTGCTACTTAACTTGTTTATGTGTTTTTTAGAAACAATGATGCTTTGTGATTCTATTTAGAGTTTTGTCTGTTTTATTGATCTGTTATTTTGATTTCCCTTGTACTTAGTTTTTTCCTTTTCCACATTATTATTGTAGAAACCTTGATAATTAATTTTGAAATCTTTTTTAAAAATCTCTTAAAACTTTTTCTCTGACACTGCTTTTCATTCAGGACACCTTTCCTAAAATGATTTATATTAAATATTTAAGGTGGTTTAAGTTATTACAGTCTCCATTGTTACTAGTAACAGTTTTAATTTCTCTGTTCTATAAGAACACAATAAGTAAAACTTCAATCTTTTGAAACTTATTAAGGTTTTTTTTTTTTAACATAGATACCTATGACCTGTCTTCGTCAATATTTCATATACAATTTAAAAGCAGTATGTATTCTATAGCTACATTAGCATTCAAATATATAACTTTATCTTCATATATGTGTTTGGTTGGATATCATTTTAATGATTGATATTATTTTAATGTCTCCAACTCTAAAGGAGAATTTGTCCTTTTGTTTCTTTGTATCGCCACTTGTGTGTGTGTGTGTGTGTGTGTGTGTGTGTGTGTGTATGGTCTTTCTTTTATAAAGATTAGAGAAGATTAGAGGGAAGAGTCATTCACCTATTTAGACTATCCTATGAAAATTTTAGCAATTGATATTTTGAATGACAAGTTTCTTGCTGTTCAGGGATCATCAAATATGTTCACACTAATTGGAATAGTAATGAATGAATGATGGACAGATCATTTCATCATCTTCACACTTATTTAGTAGGAGTAGGAGTGGGAACTGGGACCCTTGAATAAGGTGGTCAAATTTTCACCTGAGATTATTGTATATTGCAAGCAGAGAAGTAGGACTACAGAATCAATGAGAATTTAATAAGTCAGAATTAACTGGAATTAACTAGGAAACCATTTTTTATTTATGGTTGTTCTGAATTCACCAACCTTGCTGCATTTCTTTCCGGAAATAAGCATGTAGCAGCTAAAACATCAGTACCTACATAGCAATGACAAAAAGATGAGAATTTTTGTAAGAGACTGATAGTCAGCTGAGATCCCCAAACCAGAAAATTGTCTTTGTTAATGTATATAATAATCTATTAAATATGTCACATGCTTTTAAGGTAAAGTATTACTGTTAAGCGTACTTCATTTCTGATTTTACAAACCATAAGGGAAATATGAATTCATCTGTTAGAGAGGAGACATTAGGAGTATCATTTAGATGAAAGCAGAATTGGGTGAAAAAGCAAACAAGTAAAGGAAAAGAAAAGCAGATTGACACCCTGGAAGGAATTTAATAACCAAAATCCCACTGGGAGCTAGATTGTGTATACTGAATGACTGGACAAGAGCACAGTACTAGCATCACAGCCCATATGAACATGACTGTATGTACCATGGACCATGGAGATGCACAAAGATGGAGCGGTATCAAGGCACATTTTTTGGACCCTGCAAACAGTGATTTATTGCACAGTGTCAATAAAGTGCCCCAGAAATGTTGTGGTTCAATACCAGGGTGTAACTAATTCTCATGACAAATGGGGCTGATGGAAGTTTTAACAAGACGAAGATGGGTGTTTGAATCCCTAGACCCATTCCAACCCAAAAGGCTATCGACTAGTCTGGATATTGCTGGATGGGTATATAGGGCTGTGAGAAGTGGAGAGGTTAGTACAAAGCAACTTCAAGTTTGCATGTATACAATATACTGGACGCTGAAAAAAATGCCATATTTAGCACATGTATATTCTACTAGATGATGAAGAAATGAATGACCTTGGAGAACCTAGAATTTAGCACTTCTTTATATCTATATATCTTGAATTGATCAGTAAGTATTTAGTAGGAGTGGGACCTAGAGCCTTTGAACAGAGTGGTCAAATTTCCACCTGAGATTATTGTATATTGCAAACAGAAAATTAGGACTAACTTAGACTCAATGAGAATGTAACTAGTCAGATATAACCGGAGCTAACTAGCAAACATTTTTTTTTTTTTTCATGGCAATGGTGTTTGAGTGCCTTTTACAGATTGACCACAAGTCAGCTACCTGGCATGTCTTTAATCTGGCTGCTGTCTGTGGCCTCCCATTTTTGTGTGTTTACTTGCTTTTACTGCTGTGTCAATGTTTTATTCTTTTAAATGTTTTAATGTGTCAGCAATTTACGATAGCATTTTCTCAAGCACTGAAAATACATTAACTGTATTTTTGATGTCTAAAAATTTGGCATCAAAAAGGGGATCTTGTACATGAAAAAATGTGAAAACGACTGTACTGAACTATAAAGCAGCTGCAAAACCAGATTCTGTTTTTATTTTACTGTGGGATGATTTCTTTTATATTTAACTTCAGTATCATTTAGAAATGCAACCAGAGTGCAGTGTCCTTTTTAGTTCAGTGATTTCACTCTTTCATTTTGTTCATTTACCCAATTACCCACTTTTTCTATTCCAGAAATTGTTTTTTATTTGATGTCATTTTATCCACCCATCTCCCACTTAAAAAAATAGGAGTGATTATTGAAATATCAGAATATACATCATTATCTGTCTATATTTCTCTCAAAATAATTTAGGAACTGTGGCATTTTTAGAAGCCTTCAGCTGAAACAATTCAGAAATTTTCATAGTTTTCCAGATGTTTTTTTCATTGAATGGAAATTTTGTTAAACCATAATCTTTTGGGACCTCAAAAAATATATGGTTGGTTGTTTTTCCTCTTCCTTTCTTTGCTTCAGATTGAAATTGAGTTTGATGTCATCTCTGGTTGGAAAGATTTTTTTCCTTTCTTTTCTTTCCTCGGTGGACCACACTCACTTTAAAGTAATAAAACATCATTAAATTAAATATACAAGGCACTAACCACTGAGATCAATGCCATTACATATTTATCAACACAACAGTACATGTTTGACTGTGAAATAAACTTTAGGTTCTGTAAATTTAATAGTTTCCTGTAAAGGAGGAAAAAATCCTCTCCAAGCTTTTTGCAGCCCAGAGTACTGGACTTAACAAATAAATAGTTCATCCTGTGCCAGAGTTGAATTGCCAAATGATCCGCCACATCCTAAACTGCACAAGGAAAAGGCTACTATTGTTTGTACAAGTGTGTTTCATTCAGTGTTTGACTTTGGTAGATAAATAGTATGTAGTTGGCATTTTTAAATTAACCTTGTTTTCAACTAACTACAAATGAGGGAGTATAGGTATAGGGGTAAAAATTTGAAGGATTTAGGAAAAGAGGAACACCAACAAATCCTGACCTGATATATTCATTTCAGATTTAATTGTTGATTTAAATTTGGGAGGAAGATTCCAAATTTGTACACTTTTATACTAGCATATTCTAGTAAGAAAATATTTTCATGTCTTACTTATTTTCCCAGGAACTAATAACAAAAGTTTGAAAAATATAAGAAGTGATTTTAAGCTAATAAAATGCAGATGAAATTGTTCTTTATCACAATGCACTGATATCAATATGCTATTTAAGTAAAAATCATCCCTCATTCCATTTTTTGCTTAATTTAGGAACAAGATCATTATATTCTAAAACTATCAATTGATTCAATCATAGCATACTAAACTCACAGCACTTAAACATTTCTAATTATTCTAAAACACAACCCCACACATCTACCTCAATTAAATTATCTGTTGATCACAAATGATAATGTGATTCTTAAAAGTAATGAAAAAAAATAAAACTTTAATGTTTGACTTTAAAAGTAGCTTTTAGAGAGAATACTATAATAAAATTATGATAATATGGATAACTTATCATAAATTGTTATTACCTTTCATTTTCATTGATAAAAAGTCCTATTAAAAAGAGGGAGGAGGGCAGGGCACAGTGGCATGTACCTTTAATCACAGCCTATGAAGCAAGGCCAAGACTGGGAATTGCTTGAGTCCATGGGTTTGAGACCCACCCAGGGCAACATAGCGAGATCTAGTCTCAAAATATAGCTGGGCGTGATGGTGCACGCCTGTAATCCCAGCTACCTGGTAAGCTGAAGCTGGGGATCACTTGAGTCTGAGGTACTCTGGGCAATGTGAGCCTGTGGGTCCCCAAGCAAAATAGTAAGACCTAGTTTCCCACCCAAGAGGGGAGGGGGGAGAGACAGGAATGTTAGAATTCTAATTTTTTAATTATAAGAAACCTAAGTCTCAGTTTAAGTTACTTGTCCAAAGTCACCCAATTAACAAATGCCGGTACACAAACTAAAAATCAAAGGTGTCTGATTGCTAATACATGATATTTCTGGTAAGAAAATTACCTCATTTTTAACAATAAACTAAAAGAGATTTCTTGGAAATAGAGAAATAAACAAAATAATCTTGCTCATACATGATCATGACCTCAAAAGCTGAGCCTGCTTTTAAAATAAGTTTCTCAGAAGAAAATTTAAGGTCATAAAATCAAAGGGGAGGATTCCTGCCCATTAGCAGGCAGCCACCCGAGGGCTGCCTGCATGCCCCCGTCCCTAACAGTCCGAGCTCCCTTGCCAGCAGGGAGCAAAGGGGTTGAAGGATCCTGGATAAGCCTCCTAAGCCGGGTGAGCCCTGGATGGGGGACAGGGTGGGGGTTTTGGTGGCCCTAGCCACCAGTGAATGGCTGCTGCACAGGGCAGCCATCTGCAGCCTGGATCAGCAGAGCCGTGTTACCCCCTGCTCCTAGTCCAAGGGGAGCATGGAAGGATGTAGGCTCAGCCATCTGGGCCCCACCCCCACGCAGGGAGGTACCGGCGTGCTGGCAGGCAGTGGGGGGAAGAGCCCCTTACATTTCGCTCTCACTCCAGCTAAACTTCAAAAGGAGCAGCAACATACACAATACAAACCCCATCATAGGACATGTGAGGGATCAAGCAAAAATCCAGCCCACAGTCTGAGCTGGACACAGCAGATGGACAACCGAGAGAACCAGTGCATGCGAGACAAGAGAAGCAACTGTAGAGACAAGATGTCACGATGTTCACCCATGCGCTCACTGGGCAGGAAGACCCAGGACCTCATTTTGGAGATGCCTTCTAGAAGAGCAGCGCCCCTTCTCCACACTACGGGAGAGGAGAGGATGACCAAAGATGCGGTAATCGGCCCTACATCAAAACTGCAAACTGAGGTAGAGGAGTTGATCTACAAAGGCCATTCACAGATGCCTGTATTCACAGAGAAACTTCTTCATGGACACTGGTTGGGGGTGAGACCCCCTAAATCTGACACCAGAGGCATAAGATAAAGCAACAAAGCAATGGAGATGGAATCTGAGAAGACGGCCTGTAGCAAGAAAACATGGGCAGATCACAAACGAATACAGACTGGCCGCCCTACACAAACTTAAGATTGAAAACCTACCAGCAAGGCTCGCTTGGTTCCAACAACACAGTTCCTCACCCAGGGAAAGGACACTGCCACAGGAAAGAAAGTAACTAAAGAACTTAGCACAACTAGCGAACAACAAAGAGTGGGGTTTGAGAGAATGGAAGGGACACCAGAGGGAGGAGTGGGGAGGTATCCCAAAAACCACTTACAGAGGTTGTGATCTAAAGAACAAAATAAATAAAAGGGAAAAAAAGCAAAATAAATAAAATCAAAGGGGAGAATATTATGGCTTAAAAGGTGGTTGAAAGTCAACACACCACCTGCCATTATGTCTTTTCTGAAACATAAAATTGACATGTTGCAAACAATAGTTTGCTTAACTCTATTCTATTGCAGTCTGTCTCCAAACAATAAATGGATCCCCACCTACATACTTAGACAATGTGAAAACAAGGAATCATTCTCTCTTTCCACCATGTCTTCTTCCCTCTAGCCATGTTGTTTCCCTAACCCATTTATCTCTACTGAACATAGTTCCCACCCAATCTCCCCTTCCTGCAGCTCAAACCAAACTGCAGAAGACAGGAATTAAATGTTTTCCTTAGAAAATAAGTGGAGGAAGTAAATGACGGAAACCACAGTGGCATTTCCCATCACATTCTAATGGAATCATTAGCCAATGTTCCAGCCAGTTCCTCAAATTTTAACTTCAGTCATCCATGGTCTTTTTTCTCCTTGTATTCTCATGGTGCACAAAAAAGTACTTCACCAAATTGTCGTAACACTAGTAATAGAGATGTCCTTTCAGCATCTCATTGTTGATATAGAAACATGTTCACATTTATGTATGACATGTAAAAACATCACTGAGGATATTGAGATAATGCATGTGGAATAATATTGAAATAATATTTTAAAAATATATTTAACTTGGGGGTCAATGCCTTAGCCCAGAATGTACATCAGAGATTCAGCAACCCTGATGTCAGAAAGAATATACTCTAGCATAGGACTATAAATTAGGCCTTTATCAATTTTCATAGGTCGTATCAGAAAAGTTTCCATTCATCGATTTAGTTGTATGTTAACCAGTGTGATAAAAGTAAGACGTGGAGGCAGAAAGTAAAGTTCTTTACAGTAGACTAAACATATATTTAAAACTTTTCTCACTTTAATATGAAAATGTCATAAGTATTAAGGGATCCTTGATCCTTTGCCCATGGGAATAATGCTAAAAGCTAAATCCCTAGACTCTCCTGGTCCAGCTGTTAACTCTAGGGTCTTCCAGCTGCACTAGACACCTATGGAGGAGTACAGCTGGAATTCCATGCCGTGCAGAAGGATTTTGAATCTGAGATGAGTCATGAGAACTGTTTTGTCTACTTACCTGTTAAAACATGTGTAACAAGAAAAGATATGTGCACACAGAGTAGAATTTGGCCTTGGACATGTTTTTATACTATAGTTTGGAAGAGAGGTTGTGAGTATTTAACTTTGCTCTGAGTAAAATGTCTTTGGCAGCTACTATTAACAAGTAAAATATTTCCGCAAGGTGTGCATGAGCTTGTTTGGGGGTCACCTTGCTGCCATGTGTACTAGCACAGGAAATGGGGATTTATCATGGTGATTCATATGTCTTCTTTGTTAGTTTCATAAGATGCAGAATTATCAAGATCTGTTGTTTCTTGAGAGCAAAGAAAGAAGAAACAAAAATATTTAAGAATTAAAAACTAGTATTGTTTTGATTTAGTAAAGATACATAGCTAACTAATAATAAAATTTTACTTAAAAACACTTGATTTGCTTTTTATTTTCACTGCCAATAACTCATGTGCCTATACTTTTCTTTGAGAATATTTTTTGACATATATCTTAATTCTAACATTCACATATTTTCATAGTCATGTTTTTTCACAGTCCTCATCCATCTCTTTATGGGAAATAGAGGCTTAAACATGTTTTTTGAAAATAAAGGTCCAAAATGATTTCTGCCTTTGCAATTCTATTTTGTAAATATCTTTGGTTGTGTTCTGTATTTTTTCTCTTAAAATTATTTTATATCACAGTATGATTTTATAAGTATGTGAACATTTATAAGTATGTGCATATACAGTTACTATATGCCCTTAAGCATATGTGTATATAGATAGACAAAAATATACCTTTCACATAAAACATTACATACATTCTACAAATTATATATGTACATATTAATTTAAACCATCTATTAATGACTATGTATTTATGATGTACATATTTGAGTGTTTAAAAAGAACCATATGAAAGACAGGCAGGGTGACAAATACGGTACAGGCACAGGATATGTCAGAATTAAAAAAAAATAGAATAATATAACTCTAAATGGATTTGTCTTTCAATAAGGGAACAATTAGTGGAATCCTGAGAAGAGCAAGGCTTGATTAGAAAGGTCTGGAGAATAAAAGAGGGGACGGTTTGTTAACATTGACAGAGGATATGACCATATCCATTTTCATTTCATTTTTGGCATCTGTATACTCTGTTAAAAATGAGTCAGATATGTAAAACTACCAGTTACATAAGAGCTATATACCATGTGCATGATGAAAGCTATTTTTAGAGAATTGGTGATGAAAGCTTGATCTGTGAATAGACCTTTTAATATTTTGGAGGAATCAAAATAATGGGCATAATGGTTTTAGTTTTTAGGCTAGTCACCTGGGTAATCTTGCATATGCCTTCATAGTCTTGATCCAAATAACACATAAATCATTCATTCAAGCATTACCCAGGTATCTGTTGGACCATTTTCTGACTTTCCTATCTTATTCATCTAGTTTTGACTATGAGGATTCTATGACAGAAGCTTGGAACTTGAACTCAAGTTGGCAACTCAATGTATTGTGTTAAGAAGAGAGTGAAATCTTATCTGTCCCAATTCTTATTGACTCCTCTGACCTGCAACCCTCAGAAGACCACTCTTCAGAATAATATTTCTTAAAGTCTCATCCTCTGTCAACTCATATATGAACCACCTGGGAGCTTATTAAACATGTAGATATTTGAGCCTTATTTCAGATCACACAACTCAGGGTATCTTTTGGTAGGAAACTTGAATCCAACTTTCAAATAAATTATCCCCTCTGGTGAGTCTCAGTGAATGCTAAAAATGTTGGAAACACTTTCCAGACAACTCTCCTTCAACAAGTCTAGATGATATATTCCTTCTACCTTAAAGAATAAATATTACTACTAAAGGATAAAGTTTTCCAGAATGTCATGGGTAGGCCATATCCTTGTACAGTACATACACAAGAGAATTGGTGAAAGCACATAAATTTTTTGACATGACTCATTTTCTAGCCTCAACTTCGTTTTCTCTCCAGTAGGTTTCAATCACTTTTAGTTTTCCTTTCTTTGCCCAATGTTGTTACCTCGTTCTCGCCTCTGTTTTTCAATTCAACCTCCATCTCTAGTATATTATTAGAACCTAATTCCATTTGTGTCTTCTCCCAGTTAGAATGCAATATCCATAATTTGCTACCTATATACATTTTGGAGGTACATTTTTCAAGAAGTTCAGAAATTGGATCCATGAAGAAGAAAAGTGAGTGTCTAGGAGAACTGATTCAGTTAAATGTGTAATGAGGGAGATGAGGAAATGGAGAGGGACTCAAGGTATTTAGTAAAGTACTCAAACCCAGTTTCCACGGATTGGATATACCAGGTAAAATTCTATCTTAAGAAATTGGTTAAGTAGGAATAATCTATTATGGGCCTTTAGAACTAGGGCATTACATGTGCCATAATTTTAACTTTTTAGTTCAACAGAGTTGACTCTCTGTAGATGACATCTTGGTGTATGTGCTACACACTCACATGATCAGATATTTTTTTTGTCCTGTTGCTGACCTTTCAATGTTATAGTTGAGTCCAGTGTCTCAGGTATCCATCAAAATCTGATGCTCTATACAAAAAAATTAATGAGAAAGGTTCATCAGGGAAGATTTATTTATAAAGAAAAATGATATTAAATGTTACATAACAAATATCAATATAAATTCTCATTTGCCATTTTGGTTTGTTTCCAAGTATTTGCTTGGTCCTTCATCAACCAAGTCATCTATAAACACTTTCAGAACAACTTCTGTATTTTCCCTCCCATATTTTCAGGTTTCTGGAAACAGAGGTCTTCTTTTTTTCTTAGTGTTTCTAATATGCTTCAGTCCATATTATTTAGTTTACAAATATTTTACATCTATCAGTACTTACCACAAATCATTTTGCTTATTGCAAAAGCCAACCAAACTCTTTGTTATGATCTGTTCTCTTTAGAAGTCAACAGGAGAATGCTAATAGTTACTATCTTTGTTATCACAAATAAATGTTTTTAGCTATTTGATCTTGCACAAGATATTTAACCTTGTGAGCCTCAGATACTTATATCAAGCACTAATGTCAAAGGAGGATCAAAAGAGTACATTTACACATGGAGAACTAGAGAGCTGTATAAAGATATGCGCTATATATAGTATATATAGTATGCATATTGTCTATACACATCTACTTAAAAATTTTAGTTAACTGCATTCATATGGGTGACAAGTAAAAACAATAATTTACATTTATATAATTTGCAATATGGGCCAGTCACCTTTCTGAACATAGATATGTAGGTAGGTAAGTAGAGCAATCTATCTAATATTTTTTTAGATGGAAGATTCAGAATCAAAATCTATCTTAGATCACAATTTGATAAAAAAATATTTTAAGAGAATTATATCTTTCTGTCTGATTTGACAGGACTCAAGTGTCGGTGACTGAACTTGTGTTGTGCTCCATAAAACACTTCTATGTCCATTGGAATTCTGGCCTACTCTTTGCTTCCCCTTGGAGTCAATGACCAGATGATCTATCTATTCACTTGGTGAGTGTCACAATTTGCACAGCAGCATGAATAGTGAACTGTCATTTTATTGCTCTAGGCATCTTGCCAGGTTGTGAAATTGAATATTCAGTAGAGTTTATATCTCATCATTACAGCTATGGCCTTCCAGGGGGGACCAAAAGGGCCAGACAACTATGAATTAATGAAGCTCTGTGGGAAGTCTAAATAGAGACAAAAGTTTTCGTCTATATTTGTTTAAGAATGTTGAAGGAGAGCTGGCTTTCCAAATGCCATGTCTAATTTAAGAGCAGACCTGCAGTGGTAATAGCCCAATATCACCATGTCTCCACTGCCTGCTAAAGCTGATACCAGACTGATATCATGCTGTGGAAACAATTATATAAACATAATTGGAAAATATTATTTTCAGTGCAGTTCTCTTTTAATTAAAGTTCATTTTAGATCTTGGGAAAGGAAGTGCTTTCTCAAAACTATGGGGTATATTCAGATTTCCTTTGAAAAATAAAACCTGTATGAAACATGCAAAAGAAAGCCAGTGTAGATTAGGGATACAGAGAATGATAGGGAGAGTTATAACAGGTGATCCAAATTTGGATCCCAGCCCCTTTACTTACTGGCTACCTGACCTTGGGCCTGTGACTTCAAGTCTTTTGTGTTTGAAACTGTTCAGGAAGACTATACATGTCTGGTATTTCTGAAGGGAATGATAACTTGCTCATGAAAATATCTTGAGAAGTATAGGGGTAGAAAATGAGTTCTGCATCAACATGGTTGTATTTATTAACTCTGCATGTGTAATGGAATTAAGTTGTTTCATGGCCCTGAGAGAAGCACAAAGAATAGAAAGAATTTAAGGTGAAAAATGTAGAGCAGAAAGAGTTGTGGAATCATCACAATGGCGCAAGGCTATGTGGGGTTCATAGATCTCAGACTATAGACTATTGGACTTGTAAAACTCTGAAGATATATTAACCAAAAAGAATCTCTAACATGCAATTTTTGAGTAGCTACTTTGTGTATCTTGTTATTCTGGAATTCTCACTGATACCTCTATATTCTCTTATTCCATAGTAATCATGATGATGTTGATGTTGTACCTCAAGAAATGGGAGATTTACCTAAGTCCTTGGCTTATCATGACATGAATAGTAGTCACAATTGGAAACAGAAATTTGGTCACATAAATGGAGGTAAGAATAAAAGTTCATAGGAAAAATCAAAAATATGTTCAAGAGTTAAGCTTTATTATTGGATATGTAAGAGGGATTTGAGACGAAGATTATTTGACTTTGTGACACTCATCTGGCATTTGAGTAATGGATTTATAGCAATTTATGTCTGCACTGACATACATTTACACACCATGTCTTTTTTATTATAGTTGTTGAACCTGAGAGGGTAGCTCAGATCAATAAGATTTATTTTGATTAGATGATATTTTACCCTTTACAATGTCATTTCACCTCTGGATCGGGTTGCTCTCACTCTCCTCCCCTGGACTATTACTCAACACAATCTATGCATGTTTGACTTAATATTTGATCTAAGAATTATCTCAGGTAGGGGCTATAACCATCTTATACAACTCTGTGCTCCCAAAGTATGATGAAGTATCTGTACATAGTTAGAATTTCAACAGTATTTGTTAAATGAATTGATTCTCATAGTCCAATATTGGGGTGATAGTCTCTTATTTTACTTAGAGTCAAACTGAAGATCAAAGTGCTGAACCTGAATTTCATCAGTAATAAATTATAGTCATGACTTAGCCCATGGTCTTAACAAAGTTTAGAATTATCCTCATTATGCTTTATTCCACCACAAACTTTTTTCAATCAAATAAGACAAAAAGTAACAGAATTTAGATTTTTTGGAGTCAATTACCTTAATTTTATGGAAAATTAAACAATTCTCTCCTAATGGTTATTACTCTGAAAAGAGATTGAACTTTTAATGACAGATTCTATAAATTTGTATCCTTTGGTGCTAGATTTAGCCTTCAATCCTCAAAATTAAATTGCATAACTTTTCAATTGTCATGTTATTTCCAGCTTAGAAGAAAGAAATGTTCTTTATGTTTGATATAGTGAAATGGAGTCCTTAAAATATATCCTAGAATCTTGCAACACTGTTTCTATGATTCTTGTTCTAGAGTGTAAGCTACCAGTTACCCCATACTTTGCCCTTAGATATAAAACAAACAAACAAAACCACATTTTTATTCATGGAGAACAGAGGAAAACTGAACTAATTCAATTCTCAACTTCACTTCACCCTGTCATGTATTTGTTCCATTCTTGCAAGATTTTGCCATGTATTCTTATTCATATTAAATCTGAATGGCTGAACAGACTCAGATTTTGGTTTAAAAAAAATGGTAGGAAAGTAAAACCATAGTTGTCTAAATGTACACACATCTATTAATTTCACATAACAAGGAGTCCATAGTGAGTACCTGAATATAGTGAAAACTCTCTAGAGATGTTCTCATTGATTTGCTTCTTTCTCTCTTTCTGCCTCAACTAAGTAACTTCCTCACATGGTTTCAAGATGGAAGCTATATCTTTGGACATCAATGTGAATCTCAGTTAGGATAAAAAATAAACCTGATTTATCTCTTGAGGAGGACTAATGATTTTGTTCCAGAAGAATATTATTTTCAGAGTCTAAATTTATATATATTTATATGCATCAAACAGTAAACATTATTGAGAAAGTGGTCTGGTGGAATATGATTTTATGGATAAGGCTTGGATTGGAAATCCCAAGCCATCTTTCTAAATGAACTCCACACATTTCACCTCAACACTGACTTAACTATTTTCTTCTCAACTCTACCCTCATAGATAAGTAAGGGTTAACTCTTAGAGACAGAAATACTATCTTGAGTAAAACTTCAAATGTGCTCCGAAATCCCAGAATCTCAGACTTGCAAAGGACTTCAAAGGTCATGTGGACCAATTTCTTGTTTGAAGCTGATTTTCATGAAAATGAATTTATTCAGTCTGCCTTAGAATATTCCTACCAATTTCCATATGCCAGCAGCTGGCTGAGACGGCCATCAGCAGACTGTGGCTTTTGATTTGCTCTCGCTCTCTCTAATGGAACCACCTGCCACGTAAAGTGTCTCTTTGGTCAGTGTTCCCCCTGGGCTGAGGTGGGAGGAGAGAGTTCACAGCAGAATACACAAAAAAGATTACTTATTTGGAGTTCTTTCTCCCATTTAGCTGTTGCTGGCCTGGAATGCTAACATAAAACTAGAATATTCTGGGAGTGAACTTAATGATCAGAACAAGAAATACTTTTGGAGAGATTACCAATAAGTCCCTTTCTTAGAAGTATAGTTGTTCTATGGAAGTAATGTGGGTGGATAGGTTAAATTATCTGTTCAATTTTGTTTGAAATACAGACTTGAGGGTTCCCCTATCCTATCACCGAATAAAGAAGCTGTGTATACATTTCAAGCTAAAATTAGCTAAGTGGAAACATTTTAATATCTCATTTACAGCTTAAATTTTTATGTATAAATCAAAGCTCTAGATCCAGTCTTTCATAATTCAAAAGAAAGAAAATAAGAGAAAATAATTTATTTGATTGAAATAAATCCTATTTTTGAGAGATTATATAGAGTAAAAATTTTCACTAATTTCATGGTTTATAAAAGCAATGCACAATGATACCAAAATATCTCTCCATTCTCATTGTCTTAGACATCAGAATGTGTGCGATTCTCTTTTTCAACTGCTATGGAGCTTATATAATGGCAAACAACTTCTTCTCTGCCCTTTTCAGTCACAATTCTGACATGTAGGTATTATGGAAAACATGGCATGTATAAAAAGAATTTTGCAGCTAGATATAAGAAATTGGTGCTGCTTAAAGTGTCTAATGGAAGATGAATAATTTGATATGCTTATCATTGTACTAGATTTTTATTTTCTCTTAAATATATATGTGTATATATTCCAATTTTCCCTAGGAGATATCAAATAAAATAACAAAACGTTCACAGCAAATCACAAAACTTGATGGTAGAAACATTTGATACTTTTCTTAGCTCATATTGTCTTTTGTCCTATAACAAATGAAGAATAATTTTATCTTTGAAAAATAACTTTACTATTAGTACATAGTTTATAGCTGATATTTCACTGATATTTTAACTTTTTATATGTGTACTCATCTTTGTACTAGTCAGAAAATAAACGAGATTACTTTAAACTTTTCCTTAGACGCACAACATCTGATACTGAGTCAAATCACGGGGAAGTCACCTTCTGAATGTTTTGATGCCTAAGTTTATTCATTTTCTAAGTCTATTCATTTTTGATTTGCCAGAATGCATTGATGCTTTACTCACCTACGTTATGATACAGAAATTAGACAGACATATAGAAAATGAATGGACAAATGGAAGAAAGAATAGGTAGTTGGAGAGATTCACAGAGGTCAGTAGATGTAATGGCTCAAGATAACAGCTCAAGTTTAACTTCCATATCCTTCTTTAAATATAAAATTAACTTCTTGAATTCTAAAAAGAACTTTACTAGATTTCTTACCAGTAATTTCTTCTCTGCAAAACTTCACTGACTTTTCTGAACTAAAATGATTCGGTGAACAAGAAACATGTTTATCCTCTTCTTGCATTTACAAAAACTTAAGATTTAGGAGAATATATTATTTTTGTAATATTTTCTATAACCAGGACTATGGTACATGATGTATGTCCTTGGATTTGATTTCCTTTTGGTTTAGTAACATTTACTTGAAGTACTATTATAAATATTGCACAATATTATGCAATATTCATTGACAGCTAATAAAAAATACTATAATGGTGATATCACAAATGTATCTAACTAGGAAAAGATGCCCCATTCAAATTAAGTTTGGGGAGAATAGTTTAATATATTCATAAATATAAATATACAGACAGAATATAAGGAAACCACAAAGAATAATATAATCCTTAAGCTGGAAGGACTGAAGAAGAAATATTCCTTGAACCTGAAAAACTTTAGAAATAAATGTCTTTTAGATAGGAGCTAGAAGCAATGATTAGTATATCAGATATAAAACCCGCAAAGAATGACTCTGTCTATACTGCTCTCTTTATTCCCTCTGACTGCCTGCTGGTGCTCCAGGTTATTTAAATGTGTATTGAAGCAGAGTAAGAGAACCATGTGAGGTCATTTTCAGAGGTATAAGAAGGTTGAAGAAAGTAAAAGGTATATCTGAAAGTTTCTGCACAATAGTCAAGAGCAAACACCCTGAAGTTGACTATCAGAGCTCAAAATATCAGCATTAACCCAAAATTCAGCACATATTTAAACTTTTATTACATCTATTTACTTATATATAATTAAGTTAATGAAGCTAATACTATTGCATCATAATTGAGTTTGTTTTAATGAACATGAACTTTTAATTTTAGAACATTTCACTTTGTAGAAAATGTGAGAAGATAGAACAGGGAATCCCCATAATATCCTATCAATTCCCCTGTTACTAATGCCTTATGTAACTATGGAATATTTGTCACAATTAATGAATCTATATTGATCTATTTTTATAAAATGGAGTCCATACTTTAATCTTACTTAGTTTTTATCTATGCCTTTTTCTGCTCCTGGATGTTATCCAGGATACACATAGCATTTAACCTTTTCTCTCTTAAAATGACACTTATCTGTGTGTGACAGATGTTCTTATTTTTGAGAATGTATCTTTATGTATCTGAGGAGCACTGGTTGGGTTTGAGTGAGGAATATACAACAGAATTGTCCTCAATTGAGAGTTTGAAGAATTGAGATATAAGTAATAAAACTTAGAATTTTCACTTTTAAGTAGTACATTCTGACGGATTTTAGCCTATGTACTGTTGCACACATATCATCCCTATTCAGTTGCAGAATGTATTTGTCACCCCATTTGAGATCACATATCCACTTCCTCTTCCCCCAAGCACCTGAAAATGACTAATATATTTTGTAAAGAACAAATTAGTGGGAAGATGAATTTAATTTTAGTTGTACATCTAAGTGAGATTGCTATAAAGCTTAGTGCTAAGACAGATACAGAGACAAATCATATACTAAAGTTTAAATCCTGGAGTTAGAAGATAATATGTGGGGGGAAAAATCAAGTCCCTAATGACTATTACTTATATTTGGGTAAAATACATTGGTTCCTTTTTTCTTTTGATGATAAGGTAAAATTAAATTTATTCACAGATGCTGTGATTGGTTTGTGTTACAAACAAACAACAACAAAAGAATTTTTTTTAAAAGGAATCTACTCTCAGACTGTTGTGTATATTAATTATACTAAATTATTTTAATATGTTTGAGATATATATAATAAGAAAAAGATTTTTTGAATAGAATATAAAGTAAAAAATATCTCACAAAAAATTCTATGAAATATCATTTGTGCTAGTCCTAAAATACACTTGTTAAATCAATGACCATTATACTTGCTGCACCTCCTAGGATTACAGGACAGGTAAAGGAATTTGTTATTTCTCTTGACAAATATGGAAAACCATTGAGGGCTTTATACATGTTGTATACATGTGATTAGAGAGAAGATAAAGGCTTATGGGAAAATGTTAAGTGCCACAGAAGTGAATGAGAAGAGGTATTTGCTAGATGAGCCAGGTACAGAGTTGACATACAAGAGGGTCTCAAAAACAAGAGCCTCTGTCCCATGGAGTTTGTTTTAAGATATGTCAATCTAGGTCATGGAAACCTTCACCAACCTGGAAGCCCCAGATGAAGGAAAGTGGAGAACTAGAATCTTTAAATCATTCGCAAAACATAGTCAACTGAATCTAGCATGAACAACATGTAATATGATAACACTACAGGAAAATGTGAGCAAAATAAATTCCTCTGAACAGACCTTGTTGTCCTTACATTGTGAAAGTTGAGACCTCTAGTCCTCTTAGTTCGTCTTTCTACAGGTTAAGGGTGCTGTAGTATAAGAGCAATAACAGAAGTCTAGTATTTAGTTATTGGGCCAAGCTTATTTCAAGTTCTTTTACAAAAGCCATCAAGAATCAGAGAATATAGACATTTAATCTGTGAGCAGTCATAAATGCAGATATGTCATGTTACAATAATTTTAAACAAATTTAGAACTTCAGTAGGATCCATTAGTTTCAGCAAATCTGTGATAAAGAAACCATATTGCTTATTCTTCCTCCAAAGTCTTACTTTTAGCTCAGAGCTCAGTTTCTATAATAAAGGTCCTCAAATAATTTCCTTTTGAAAAGGTTAGCATCAACATGATGCATTGTGAAAGTGTAAAATCAACTTTCAACTGCAATATTTTATTTTCAACACAAATCACAAACTATCACTCCTTTACTATTTTGGATTGAAGAAAGGTGCTCAAATATCAAACCTTTATATTCTTGTTTTCTTTGATATAATAAGAAGAAAACATTTTCTTGCACCCACTTGAAACAAAAACATGGCAGGGACAATCACTACAGGGTGAGATTCTTTGTAAAAATTGTCAGCCATCATGCAACCTAGATCTCCATATTGGGACTCAAGAGTTCAATGATGCTGTTTTTTGTAAACAACAGTGAAATCCAGATTGACAGACTCCATTCCTTTCACAAAATTTCAACTGTAATAGGACAGAGCTGACTCTAAGCATCCATTTAATTCCTGTCAAAAGTATCACAAGCAATTTGCTTTCTAATGAAAATAACAAAAGGACCATGTCTCATTTTGCAGGCAATTTTAGTCGAAAACACAAGGGACTGGAATACTGGCAACTTATTTTCTGATGATAAGATTAGCTTTTTGAAAAAAAATGTGGAAAGCTAAGGTTGGAAGGTGGGCAGACTAACTGAACCCCTGAGAGGAAGGATATTTCTTTTTTTTTCTTGTATTCCCAGCCATTGTATAAGGTATTGTGCTCAATTATTATTTGTGGCATGAAGGAGTGAATGCAAGTGCCAAGCTGTGAAAATCCCCATAAAGATGTTTGCTGTAACATTTAATTCCTTAATTAAAAAAAAAAAGTTATATGCAATCCTGAGGGAGATCAGTGACGCTAGTTTGAAAATATACCTTTCATGTCACAGGTGTTGAATGAAATGGCTTTCAAGAAAAGGGTGCCACTAGAGAAATCTATAGTGCCATTAGAGAAATCTATATTGAGTATCTATTATGTTCCAGAAAATATGGTCGGCTTGTGAGATACATTCAAGAACAATATCCATAGACCTTTCTCTCACAGAATTAGTTAATGGAAGACTTAGCCATTATCAAATAATCCCTTAAGCATATAATTATTACTTGTGATTAGCACTGTAGAAAAAAAAAACAATGGAGTGTGTGGGGGTGGCTAAGGGGATTTTGATCAGGTTGGGGAAATGATCACAATGCTGTATCTGAGAATACAGTGCTTGAGTTAAGAGGTAAATATTGGGAAAAAAAGTTGATATGGGAAAGAGTGAGAGGGTGGTCTTTGCATAGGAAGGAGAAGGAAGATAGCAAAACTCTGAGGTGGCATGAGAATCTTACCAACAAAACCAAGAACACCTAACCAGAAGGTAGCAGTCCCAGTGTGCCATTCTCACCTTAGAGTCACAGGAAATGAGCCAGTATTCATCCTGACAAGATTCCAACTAATGCTCTTCTCCACGCACACCAGTGTGATTTTCCACACCGGAAATTTCTAAAGTCCCTCTTCTAACACTCTCCAGAGTTCATATTCACGTGTCCAACCCATACACCACTCTGATTGAATCATACCTTTTTTCAAAGTGAAATCTTCCTTCTGCCATCAATTTGTCCATTTTTTTTGTTTGTTTTTTAATATCTTAGCAGTGGTTCTACCAGATACTCTCTCACCTGTTCTGATGGGGAGCCTACCAAACAAGCAAATCAAGTTTTATCACTTCCCTGCTTCTGTTTAGATAATTTTTGGTGACCTAAAGAAACCTCCAACTCCTGATTTGAAAGAAAACCTTCGTGATTTAGCCCCAATCTAAGTTTTTGGTTTTATGTCTGTCCTTTACCCAATTTGTAGCCATATGACAAAAACAAATGCTTTGGATGCACACACACATGCACACACACACACACACACACACACACACACACACATATCATTTACTCCCTTCTGGTTTTTAGAGCATTCTTCATAATTAATTTAGTTTCTGCATTTTCTTTGCCTGCTTAATTTCACATTTGTTTATGAACTCAACTCTGATGGTACAACTTGCAGGAATTTTTCTCTGGTGGCCAAGAAGGTGGATAGAACCCCAGGGAATACAATGATGTAATATAAATATTTATGTGTGTGTGTATATATATATATATATATATATATATATATATATACATATATGTATATGTAAATTTGTGACAACAAAATTAATAATTAAAAATGAGAGGTTAATGACACGGGTTTGGATTGGTATATGCGAGTGAATCATGAAGCTCCTTTAGCTATAAAAATGAGATATTTACCTCTCAGATCTCCGTTATTATTTTGTATTAGAGTGAGGGCCCTTCAGTGAGGATTTATACTAGGCATTTAGCAGAGGGACAAAATAGGCATTTCAGCATTGACTGCAGTAATGGTTGGCATGATCTTTTGTTACTGTTTTCTAGAGAATTTTTCTGTGCACTCTGGCAGCATAACCACATGACATTAAACACGTAAAATTAAGAAAATATATATTTTTAATGTTCCTGTTTCTTTGTAAGCAGTAAGAGCCTAAAGGTGCCAACCAGCACAGAAGTACAGACAAGACCAGCACGATCTATATTTGTTCAGTCTTCTCAGCAAATAGACTGTTTTTTGTTTGTTTGTTTTTACTAAATGTATGCATTCACGTAAATCTCATAGCATTCTAGCTTATTGACTGTGTAGGAGTTAGAAATTCTCCATTAATGTCAAGGAAATAAAGCCAAATTGCAAAGCAATTAGTCAATTGTATTGGGATACTTCTTTTTTCCTTCTAGCTCATTTTAAATAAAAACACATTCAATCATTTCTCCAGTTTGTTTTTGAAGTCATTTTTTAATGATTACAGTTTGGGTATAAATAGAAAAATTAAAACTTCTCAATTTCTTTATAGATGCTGAACTCAATAAAATTATAATGTGTGCTTATGAATTCTGGAACAGATAATACTTTTTAGGATAACCTCTTTGTCTGGTGTGTAATGTCAAAAAGTAGTTTTTGTTACTAAAAACTTCCATCTTTCTTTGTGCCTAGCTATAAGACATTGTTAAATATTGATTCCATGACATTACAGGAGAACTATGAGGCATATGGTGATAAAATGTTTAACTAGAGAAGGCAAGAACATAGACTGAAATTCAAACCAAGCCTCAGATGTTTCTTTAAAGAAAATGTCCACTACACATCATTAATATAGAGCATATGAGTGCAAATTCCTGATTGGTATAAAAATACAAGCTTTCCATTTTCTTTCCTTATCTGTTAGTTCATTCAACTCATGTCTCAGGTAAATATGGATGGTTGTTGGGATGGGAAACTGACTTCCTGGGAAAAAGATAAATCTCTTTCTTACCAGGAAGAATCCACTACAGATATTTTGTTTTCATTACCCTCTTTAGAAGAGACTCTTTTTAAAAATTGTTTTCCACAACTTTTTATTTAGCCTTTATAGACACTGAGGTTACTTGAGGATTAGCAGATTACCGATTGACTTTTGAGTGCACTGAAAGAGTTATCCATTTTGAATCAAGAAACAAGGGACAATGAGCTAAACAGAGGCAGGATTTGAAAAAAATGAGAGAGGAAAGGAACACATCAAGGACTCCTTTAATAGTCATGATATATAAGAGACATTTTCACAAGAGCTCTACAATGGGTAGATAAATTCTAACACATAATACTGCTGTATTGTGAAGGTCTTTGTCTGATCATGATTCTTTCAGGTCAACTTTCAAATTCAAGTTCCTATCAGCAGCCCAGGATGTTTGGCAACTCCACTCAGAGCCTACAGTAGTATCTCTATAGGCCAGAGGTGGTCAATGCTGTGAGTCCACTGCTTCCAGAGAAACCCCTTTATGTTTCACCCTTAAGAAACAGTAGTCCCAAATGAACCTCTGTAAACCTATTGGACAGGAAAGAGAAGATACTGCCTCTTATATTTGAAGGTATTTGAGGGTTAAGTCATGACAATACCCAAGCTCCTATAGCAGAGAGAGCTGAGAATGATTATTCCTGCTACAAAACTGGTTAGTCATAGATAATCATTATGAAAATCATATATTTTGTACCCTTAATTGTTCAAAAGGATTACAACAGTAGCTCATGCAATGGTGTAAGAAAGATAATCTATTGGAAGTGCATCTATATTTTCCCTTATGAGATATGAGCATTACTCAGATTGGACATAAAAATATAAAAGAAATAAATTTCCCAGTCTTAAGAAACTGAGGTGTTCGCATGGAAAATTTAAGAAATGGTCTAAATTGTTAAGGTTGAATATATCCATGTAGTTCACATAACAACTGATTGCCTCAAGTAGAAACAGATTGTTTTATCAGACAATTTCAAAAAGAATCTTATGATCATAAAGTATAACTTTTTGCTTTTTGACTTAAAATTTCAATTTCCAGTACTGGAGAGTATTTATTGTAATCTTTTTTCATTCCCTCCTAAGATAATGCACTGAATTACCCACTTATCTCCCTGAGGAATTTTCTTTTTTCAAATTTGAGAAGTCAAGTACCATAACAATTGTGAGTTCTTCATAGGAAAAATGCCAATTTTCAACAAGTTGACTTTCCTATCACTTGATGAGACTAGAGGAAACCAACAGAGATAAGAAATACTGATGAAGTTTTGACCATAAAACATCATATCAATGTATGTTGCCTCTCATTGGTCACTCATTTTCTCTCTGCTGTACCTACTACTTCAATTTGTTGACCTTTGATAACAACTCTTGCATGATGTGCTAGATGACCTAATTCTCCCGGGCAGCCTGTGGGGTACTGAGATTCATCTTGGCAAGTGACCAGACTATTCATTTTACCCTAAAATTATCTCTACCACAATAGCCTCATGGTTGCCTTGATTAAGATAATAAACATTTGATCTTAATAAAACCTATGGAACTATCTGAATTTAATGACGTTTTTCAAGTAATATTTTTTCTACCAGAACACCCAATTTTACTACTTTACTTGAAGTTGTTTTATTTAAGTCTGTTTTCCAATGTGAAGCTCAATGTGCATCACCAAAACATTTTAAATTTGATTGATAAGCCTATTCAAGATGGCAGGATGGACTCTCTCTTGTGCTGCCTCTTTCTTATGAAGTTCTTTTTGGGATTATAGGGAGCTACAAAAGAAATAAGAGTAAATATAGGAAAACAAGAAATCAGTAGTTGAGAATATTTGAGAAATATGGAAAATTTGAAGCAGATGGGTTGATATTAATTGAAAAATTTACAACCCAAAATACCAGAAGTACCAACAATCTTTACTGAAGCAGCCCTTGAGGCATTGAAAACTGAGCTAATTACGCTAGGGACAAGTCTGAGACACAGGGCAATTATGAATGTAATTAATTAAGGAAGTCTATCAGGAATAAGTGGGTCAGTTAGGATTTCATCCTTCTATTACCCTTTCTCCTGCCTTCTGATATAAAATGTAACCATTTGCTCCCCCCCACCCAATTTATGAGTAACTCTTTCTGTAAAAAGGAGGTGGACTCATAACGATAGATTCAATACATTTCAAAATAATGGAATTATTCAGAATATGCTCTCTGAACCAAAAATATTAAGCTAGAATTTATTTTTTAAAACATATAACTAGAAGATCCCAAACTACAAAGAAATTAGACTAGGTAGGTTTAATTATTCCAGATTAAAAGGGGAACTGATAAAATAACAGTTGAAAAATACCTTACATAGAAAGCTAATGAAACAATAGAATGTTTATACAATGTGAAATATAGTTAAGACTGTTTCAAGAGATTTGTATAAATTTGCTTGTATATATTAGGAAAAAATATCTGAAAAGTAATGGTATAAATAGTTATCACAGATTTTGAGAAGAAATTAGAATTAGATCCAAATGTAAAAGAAAAATAAATGCCAAAGATTAGAGAAGGGATTTATGAAATATATAATATACAATAAGAAATGTAACCAAAGCTAAAAATTATTCTTGAAAATACCAATAGAATTGAGAAACTACTAGTCAGAATATTCAAGAAAATAATGAAAAGATACATACAGAAACAAGACATGAAGAAAATACATTAATAATTTTAATATAATATAATGACAAAATAAAGTATGACCAACTTAATGAATTAAGTGTTGTAGTTTTTACGACATATCAAAATTTACTGAAAATACAAGATTAAAGTATAAATATAATATTTTATCACAATAGGATTTGTTAAGATGTTGAGTTCAGCACTTATAGTCTCATATCCAGATGTTTTTTTGCAAAGAATTTTCCCAATAACTGTAATATTACTCAAACTAACTCCAGGAATAGAAAAAAAGAGAAATGACTGACTGCAAAGTTTGATAAGGCTAACAGAATTTGGGATTAAATATTTGTAAATATCTTTTAAATAAAGTATATTATTAGTAAACTTTTCAGGATCTTAAATAAAAATTGTAGATACATGTTAAAATTATATTGAGGTGAATAGTAAAATCTATTACAGTCTCAGACTAGATAGAAAGCATGACTATATTAATAGATGTGCAAAAAGCTAAAAGGTATTTTCTATTATTTAACATTATTTATGATTAAAAACATTTAGAAAATCAAAATTAGATGTTTTTTCTAATTTCAAAAAATCTTCAAAAAAATTCATCCAGCATATGTTGCATACAATAGTGAAAAATTGACATATTTTCCCATGATGTAGAACAGCAAAGTAAATATCCATTACCAGCACTTAATGCCCATGTTTTGATAAGTTGTTTAAAGAATTAAAATAATGTGATGTTGGAGATATACTTATCAATACTTTTAAATGACATGATTATGCAAACAACCTGAGTCTACTGAAATTTATTAATGCATCTTAGCAAGTTTATTGGATACAACTTAATGTGAATCAATTAAAGTTCTATATACTCACACCAAATAGTTTAAAACTGCAATTAATCATCGTAAAAAGTTTTTAATCCCTACTAATAAATATCACACATATTTTGAAAGAGTCCTACACAAAAATCTATAAATTATCATTGAGATAAATGAAAGAATAACAATAATGAGACTGGACCATTTCATGAATTTAAGCCACAATATTGTATGGCTACTAATTCTAAATTAAGTTATGAATGAAAAGCAACTGCAATAAAGAACTCTAGCAGGATATTTTATATAAATTGACAAAGCTGAGTTTAAATTTTACAAACAACCAATAATAATTGGGACAAATATAAATATGAATAAAATTGTAAGACCCATATTAAAAGATATTGTAAACTATATATAATTATGTATAGTTATAAAGTATTAATGTATCAACTTGGATATGCATTATATAATGTGGATATGTATTATACATATGTGTGTGCATATATACACATATGCATATACAAGTACATATGTATGTATTTGACTATGGATATGTATGATATGTTATTGACATATATATCCATAGTTTGTATATATTTTATAACTATATGTAATTGTATAGTTTATATTATATTAATTTATATAGCTTATATATATAGACACACACTATATTTATATATTTCTTCTCATATTTGATCTTTTACTTTGACTCCTGACACAGATCTCCTAAAAACCCTGTACACTCCTGAGCAACAGGAATGGGTGTTAGTAGCATCTTTTATTCTAATATTTGGTCTTTGATCCTTGTGTCCTAGGAGAGCACCTACATCCACTGGAATTCCTGGATGATATTTGATAAAATGTAGCAACTTTTGTAAATTTTTGTAATTTAACAGGTCACCAACAGGATTAAAATTTGATACTTTCAGTCTCTGATCATCTCCCCTAAAGTCTCTGGGGAGAAATGAAGGTCTGGAAAGTGACTTAAAAGCTCATGAAACTTATGTCAAGAACCCTCCATAAAAATCTCAAAGTGCACATTTCCAGGAGCTTCTGGGCTGAAGAACATGTTAGAGGACCACATACTCCAACTCCACAAAGGCACATGTTCATTGCTTTTAGATTTCATCCTAAATTCTTCTTCCCTAGATGTTTATTGCATTCTTTAAGAAGGCTTTATCATAAGCAAGTATTAACCAATTGGCTACCTCGTCCCACACTGTCATAAGCAGGTATTAAAAGCTGAACTGTTTTCCTCTGTTCTGTGAGTGATTCTAGTGAATTATTCAACTTCAGTAGCAACTTATGAGAACATTTTATTTATAGCCAAGTAGGACCTACTAGAAGCAGTTGGTATCTAAATTGGGAAATTGTCTTCTGGGACTCTGCCATTAAACCTGTGGGTCTTCATGAATTTTGGTTAGAATTAGAAATGAATTGAATTTTATTATTTTTTAATTTGTTAATTTATTTGTTTACATATATGATTCACATTGTTGTATTTACCGGGGCTCACCCACCACCTTCCCTCCATGTCCACTCCCTCCCACCCCCATCACCACTTGTGCTCTTTAGTTTGGTTGTTAGCCTGTTTAGGACACATAAATGGTGTTAGAGAATTGATTGGCATGAAAAGAAATCCATGCATTTGTTCACACAAGTGTTATAGTGTGAGGGTATAGATAGAAAATTGTTTTTGTCTAAACACAATTATAAAATGGACATTAAGACAGTGTGTATGGACATAAGGTCTGACAAACTGGAATATAGGAATATTGAATCAACTAATCTGTACATAATTAGATCCACATGTCTTCCCCTGAATACACAATGTTTGCATTTTAGTATTATATATTGTTCTAAGTTATTATTAAATATACCATATATGGATCTGAATCAATATGCACTTGAAAGAAATGATCCTCAACTCCTATTTCATACAATATGCAAAACCATCTCCAAACAGTTGCTAATATAAATGTAAAAATTAAAACTTCCAGGGGAAAGGTTAGAAAATAGCTTATGGACTTTGAATAGGCAACACATTTTGTGATCAAAACAAAAAATATTAATCATAAAAAATAAATCTGATAAGTTTTATCATAAGTTAAACTCAAGTCTCAAAAATTAAAAAATATTTATACAAAATTATAAGATACACTTAGAAAACTGAAAATGAAGCTCCATGTAAGTATATGTATATAAATGCATGTCTGTGTATATAGCTATATCTTTACTTATATACAATGATCTCAAATGTCAATATATTGACACATGCTTCTGGTGTCAACAAGAAAATAACTCAATATGGAAGAAAAAAATAAACACAAATTTGGAACATAAACTTAACAAAGTAATATAGCTAAATGACCAAAAACCAAAAGATGGTATTCAGCTACACCAATGTTCTGTTTTTCTATGAAAAAGGTGACCCTGTAACCAACTATCAGATACTTAAAATGAGAAAGACAATAAATGCTCAATTTTGGCAAAATTGTGAAGCAAATTGTGCAGTTCATTGTCACTAGTGAAAGTGAATCCCTTTGGAAACCTGTTTAGTATTTCCTACTAAAACTAAATAAACCCCCACACTATGACCCTTTAATTAAAGTTCTTGATATATATGTAGCTGTGATGTGTTCATGAAAAGAGAACTAGAATCTTTGAAGTAGAGCTATTCTTAATAACCTGGAATCTCTCCACATACCCACAGAGTAGAATAGTTTTATTTTTAATTTGCACAACAGAAAATGATTCAGTAATGAGAATGAAAAATGAACTATGTCACAAAAATGTTAATATGCTGTTCATAATGTGAAAGAAATAAATCTCACAGACCTAACATTAAGCTACAGAAACCAGATAGGGGAAACATACCATAGTCTGATTAGAAGAATAGTCTTTGTTTATTCTTGATGGACGGGGTTGACTATGATCTTATTAAAGACATTTTCCCCTTTATTCCCACAGGTGAAACTGGAATATTAGAGATAATTGGGATGGGAGAAATACCCCCCCTGTCTCAACCCCAAGCAGTAAAATGCTCTGGGAACTATTCCCATCCATCTGGTGAGGGCTGACTGTGCAACAAACCATTAATATGAGCTACTGGCTTTATTGACTATGGTTAGACAAATTTGTACATTCTAATCAGGTCTTTTCCTTCAGATAGCTACATTCTGGGTATTTTTTAGACTATTTATTGAAAATACTTCAGTTAAAATATATATTTAAGACCCTTGTGGCAAATGTTTAATCCCCACATACAATTCTGTCTATGCCCATCTCCTATCAGCTATGACTTAATATCAGGTCAACTCCCTTTTAAGGTGGGCACTTGTTAATTTCATGAGATTTCTGGATTCTTATAACTATAATTCTGTGAAAGTCATGTTGGCCACTTGTCTTCTCCAGCAAAGTACATTTTGTTTACTTTCAGGTTCTTATAATATCAAACCATGTCAGACCTCGGAAGTCTTTTATATAACGTAGCTTTCCAAAATTGACATTACTTCTTTAAATCTAGATTAACATCCATTGTAACTCATGGATTTTCCTTTGTCATATGTGTGTTTATAAAATGTCTTTACTAAGATTGGTCAAATGAGTCTGTTCCCTTGAAAATTAAAAAAAAAAAAGCAATACTAAAACACATGCAACTGATTTTAGTTGTTTTAATCTACATATAATGAAACATATTAAAACACAGATGAAAAACAGAAAAAGAGCCAAATTCACTTCTCTATTCCCAATGGCAGTGCTTCTAAAACCCAGCAACTGTATGATTCTTGGATGCCTCACTTTACCTTCTAGTAAGTTAGTCAGCACTTGTTGGAGTTCATATTTACTGTTAAAAGCCCTGACAAGTCCCTAGAGTAAGGAATTTGAAGGTGAAAGTTTGAGATAGTTACAAAGACATGAGTGAAGGCAGCAACAGGGACAAGGAACAGACTAAAGGAAAGTGAAAACATGGAAGGTGAACTGGAAATCCATGGAAAATGGTGTGGAAGCTTCTAGCTGTTCCTGAGAAAATGACAAGGAAAAACTAATAAATCAGAAGCTGCACAGGATAAGGAACTTTCCCAGCCTCTCTGTTCAGCCCTGCTGAATGTCAAATGTAGAGTCAGGATGACCTCACCTCAAACCACTTCAACTTTCAGGGATAGCCAGCTATTTGGTTTCTACACAGCAGCCAGCTCCCAATTATCAAAGAACACTTATAAAAGCCTCCACTGACATTCAGCTTTCAGTCTTCCAGGAGCTGGCCTACTGAGCCCACCGCTGTACTGGATAAAGCCTCTTCTTTCCAGCTCTCTGAGTCATCGGCCATGTTCCTGGGATCTTCGTCTTAACAGAAATGCAGTTTGGAGCAAATGCAAAACTCTAACATTTCCCCACTCTGGCTGAGTGGCTCAAGCCCCCTATTCTGGTCCAATTCAAGAAGAACATGAAAAGTTGAATACATCCTTTTGAATTTTCAGGTTCTAGTTGCCCCTAGAACTGGCTGGCTCAGAAGATAGCTGTCTGCTTATGGTCTTTGTATTGGTAGAGTACTTGTTCAGTGACTCCTCAGTCACTGAGGTGACTTGTTGGATCTGTCTTCATTTTAGTACTCCATGTGGGGGGGTGCATTTTTAAAGTAATGATGGCTGATGCACTTTGACTATTTTTGCGTACACATGGAAAGAAAAAAAAATGAAGACCTTAGATAAATATTTTGGTTTTCTCTCCTGATTTTATCAAGTCCTACGCAGTCCTGCCGTAGAAATCAGAGCATCTGCTCAAGGACATCTGGCAGAGTGGACCAAGGGAGTTTCTAACAGAGGTTCCCCTTCCTTCCAAGTCATCCCTCTTAAGCTCTGCAGTGACACTCTGAGGTTCTGATGATTTTATCTTTGACCACAATTGGGCCTTCTTCCTCAAATATCATCTACTCCTTTTTCTTGCAGTCACAGACTAAAAAGGGAAAGGATTGCACTTATTTTCACATATATTATAAATAAAAAGACATACTGAAAATAAAAAACATGGAGTAGATTTCATCTGTGTTGCAACCATTCAATTCTAGGTAGGTTCACTGGCGATTTTATCAGCTAAAGAAGAATGTTGGAGATGTTGGTGGTCTTTAAGACTTTAATGTTCTCTCAGTGTACCAGGTACACAGGTACACCAGCTACACTAATAGACTGGCCAACTGTATGACAAGACTATGTGGCAGGGAAAGGGGGTTTGGAAGCCCTCCTCCGAACCCCAGAATCTTCACACTCTCCCTCTAATCTCTGTATCTCTCCATCATTCTCTTTTGCATTCATTTTGTGCTCTTCCCCAATGCGAAGCTGCTCCTTCATACAGTCCTGCTAGAGACTCAGGTAAGCCCACTCACACATGCACACACAACCTCTTGATCCAGGTATATACAATCATGGAAAGGGTGCAATATCATAGATGCTGGTCATATAGGCTAATGGTAGAAAAGGTCTAATCAAATCATATACCTTCCACATCCTACCACAGAATCTCAAGACTCCTTAACACAAAGACACATTTCAATACCCTATAATGGGAAATACCGTATACAGTGACAGCATTTCTTACATCCCCTTTAGTCAAGGGGTTTCCCAATCATTTTGTGTGGTGCTGTTGATTGATCTTAACTCTTGGCTGGGTGGTACTGCAAAAATAAACAGCAATGGAGAGAAGGTTAATTACTGATCAGTGGGCTCTGAATACGGTAACAAAATAGCACTGACTTAGTTGGCTTCAATAGCAGATCCTCTCTCCCCCCCTACCCCCCCC